>BPLR01015960.1:0-134378 GCA_021605095.1 Caerostris extrusa | reverse complement strand
TTTAATAAAATAACAATTTAAGGTTTGCTTTATTATCGTAGCATTTCCATAGATTCCTTTCAGACATGATAGCTCCATAATACCAAAGATACTATGTTTTGAAAAACTGTCGTTTAACTCCTTGAAATTTAGTGAGCATTTATTAGAAATATTGCAACTCGCATCATAAATAACAAACTGGATAAATGCGTATCTAAAATGAGGAGCAGGAAGCATTTAACTAGCAAGATACTTCCCGGTAATAACACGATACAGCAATTTTGAAAAATTTCTCGTGTTACTGCTTTCCAAATTATTACAATGTATTGGGAGTTTTGTTCTGTAAATATCGATCATTATTATTTAAAAATTTCCACTTTAATTTTTATTTGTAGAGAATATGTAATGTAGTTTTATTTTCACACTGAATTGCAATAATATACAATGATTATGTATTAGCAGTTTTGATTCTAAACTACCAAAGTTGAACTCGACATGTTAACATTACGCATGTCATGAGATTCTCCAGAATGATTTATATATTAAATGATGCACATATATAAAAATATATACATCATCGTTCCTGAAAAAGTGTTCGCAAAATATATATATAGGTCACGTTTCCAACACATGTAACTCTTATATCACAGTAAATATAAAATACTGCTACTAAAAGCTACTTATAAAAGTAGCTTTAGAGAGTAGTATTTATATATTATAATCTAATTTATATTCATTATATTTAAGCAGAAACCATCTTCTTTATTTATCACCGGCCTTCAATTCCATCATCGCATAAGTGATTTTAGAGACTTCAGCTGAGGATGAAGGTGGCGCGCTCCAACAGCCTTAACTCAAAAGTTCCGGGGGCCCAGCAACCACAAAAAGCGGCCACAGGGAAGTTATTCTAGCTCGGACAATCTCCTTGAGTCAGATTCATGTCGCAGTTCTTTCAAAGACCAAACCTAATGCACGATAGTCGCGCTTGCGTCAGACAGAGAGAAAGATCTTTCACATTTGAGTGTTTGTCTTTCGGATCGAGATTTAGGGAAAGCCCTGCGTGTCGTTTCAACCAACTCTTTTGGTCCTCAGACAGACGATGTGTCT
Source organism: Caerostris extrusa (assembly GCA_021605095.1). Classification (NCBI taxonomy): domain Eukaryota; kingdom Metazoa; phylum Arthropoda; class Arachnida; order Araneae; family Araneidae; genus Caerostris; species Caerostris extrusa. The sequence continues at coordinate 133,292 of BPLR01015960.1, read as the reverse complement.
TTGCTGGCGCTTAGTTTATGTACATTTAGCATTACCAGGGTATTTGATGACGGCAGGGTTCTCGGCTTTGGGAGTTTCCAAAGTGGAAGTGGATTTTCTGCCAGGCTTTGCTGAGTGAAGTGCCAGGGCTTTCGTCTCTTTTAGCACGCAAAGTGATGCAGGAGGCTCTCGTGGTAAGTTTTGATTGGAGGTACTTTTAATCGCTCATATTGTGCTGCCTTTTTAAAGCTGGAGGATTCACAGGCAGTCTAATACCTCTTGATTGTTTTTGCATTTGTTACTTTCTTTTCTGAAAAGTTGAAATTGTAAATCATTAATTATTGGATGGAGGTATTGAAGTTTTTAGATCTACTATTCCTATCAAGTTTTTTTTCTTTTTTATTACTATGGGAACTTGGAAGAACACACACATATTAAGAATATGTGCTCCTAAATGGCTAAAATGATTATTTGAAATAAATTATCTCAGTGTACTATAAACTAACTTTAATACGTTTTTTAAAAATTACATATTGCCATGTTTTAGATAATGTTTATTAGAGATGTTTATCTGTTGTGCATAATTCAAATGAGATATACCACTCTAATACCATGATACTATGATGTTTGAAAAATTGTCTTTTAGTTTGAATTTTCCTAGAAATTAGATATTTATTAGAAAATTACAATTTTAAATAAAAGAAAACAATAACAAGTATAATGTTTTCACTACAATATACTGGCATAATTTGGTAACTGGGATATAAAACAATATCAATGCGCATAATTGCGCCTTTAGTTTAGCAAGACAGCATTTCATCAGTAACGATTATTATTTCCAAAATTTAAACAAAATATATTGAGATAAATCAAAGAAACTAGCCAAAAAGCGGAATCTGGTATCTTACCACACATATTTTTAAAGAAAAAGAATGTAATATTCACTGAACAGTGTATATTTCATATGTACCTCTACCTCTCTCTTTCTCATAAATGAGACGAATCATGCACAACACATCCTTAGAACTAAATGATACACAGCTCTTAATTGTATAGATAAACGTAATTTCGAAATAGCCAATAACACCTATACTTTCATAAGGTGCATCACTTAAATCTAGTAATTAATGTGAAACGGAAAGATGTCTGATGTTCCTAACCTTTACCTTTAAAACTGCAGCCTTATGAAATTACTTGCTACGTGATAGATAAAGAAAATTAGTTCAGCTTCAAATGACAACTCTTATAGTTTTAGACAATTAATAAAGAAGGCTGACGGTTAAACTCATCATTCCTTAATTAATTAACGGAAAGAAAATCATCAACTTCACAAGCTTCAAAATAAAAGGCTTTCGAACGTGATGGTTTGCGATAAAATGTCTGTTAGGTCATACACGATTTTAATTAAATTTTCGAGCAAGACTTGAGTAAATTGTTTTTAAGTTTTGTACTAATGTGTTTACTAGAGTTTGTCTTTCAGTAAATAAGGGAATTTATAATGAATTGATCATTTTTATCGATAATTATTTATTTAATTAAATTCTTAAACAGTTTCATAAAATTTATATACAGCATTTTAGATGAAATCTTTATGTAATATAGATAAGAAAAAAAAATATTATTGCAATAGATTTTAATCTCCCTTAAGTAATGAAAATGTATTGTTGATACAAAAGAAAAATAATATATTTCTTATTTAATAATTACCAGAAAAAAGACAGAGTATAAACTTAAGTTAACCCGTTGAAGTTAATTCTTTCTCAGAATAATATTTCCTATTTAATAACATACCATTGTAATATATATATTATAAAAAAATATAATTTAATTGTGATTTTTCATTCGTGAAATCTCAGATATTATTTAGAAAAAATTACAATCATTTTTTAAAATTGTAAATAGGAAAATTGATTTTCTAAGAAATTTATTTTTTTAGAAGTATTTTTTTTTAAATAATCAAAAGAAAATCATGTATTAATATATTATAGTTATACAAGATAAGAAGTGAACATAATTCAAAAATAGCAATTTTATTTTAAACAAATGTAGTCTCACATAAAAAACAACATCAATCCATAATTTACCTAATTAGCAAGGATATTTCATTAGTAGTGATTATTTCTAGAAATTTAAACAAAGTATATTAAGATAAATTAAAATAAATCATAAAAGGAGAACTGGATTTTACTCTCACAGATTTCTGAAGAAACAATGGAATTTTTTCCTGAAAAGTGTATATTTTGCTGTATACTTCTCCCCCTCTTTTCTCATAAACAGTTTTAATCATGCACAACACATCCTTAGAACTAAATGATACATAGTCCTTAATTGTATAGATAAACGTAATTTCGAAATAGCTAATAATAGCTTCCTCCATAAGATGCATAACTTAAATCCAGTAATTAAGTGTGAAACGGAAAGATGTCTGATGTTTATAACCTTTACCTTTAAAACTGCAGCCTTATGGAAATTACTTGATGAGATGGATAAAGAAAATTAGTTTAGCTTCCAATCACAACTCTTATAGTTTTAGACAATTAATAAAGGAGGCTGACGGTTAAACTCATCATTCTCTTAATTAATTAATGGAAAGAAAATCATCAACTTCAAGTCTTCAAAATAAAAGGCTTCCGAACGTGATGGTTTGCGATAAAATATCGGTTAGGTCATACTCGATTTTAATTAAATTTTCGAGCAAGACTTGAGTAAATTGTTTTAAAGTTTAGTATTAATGTGTTTACTAAAGTTTTTGCCTTTCAGTAAATAGGGAGTTTATAATGAATTGATGATTTTTTATCGATAACTATTTGTTTAATTAAATTGTTAAACAGTTTCCTAAAAATTATTTACTACATTTTCGATGAAACCTTTATATAATATAGATCACAAAGCAATATCATATTACAATGGATTTTAATCTTCCTTAAGTAATAAAAATGTATTGTTATTACAAAAAAGAAAGAACATATTTTTCTATTTTGAAAACAAAAATTTAAATTATTTCATTAAAAATAACAATTATTAATAAAAAGATTTAAATCTAATATAGACTTGAAAATATCTTAATTATAATAAAAGGAGTACTACAATTAAAAAACATATTACTTGAGAATAATAATCGGTAAATTAATTAAGATATTTTATTATTTAAAATCTTTTGGCACATAGCAATAATTAATTGTAAATATAACGTTATAAAATTTATTAACTGTAACAAATATTTTCCAGTACATAAAATTTAAAACTCATTTTACAAAGTGTGTTATTATAAAACATCTATCTAAAAAATTAACGCGTTTAAATTATACAACAAAGAAATATTTTCAAAATTTCAACATAATGAAAATCAAATATTGCATTCTTTCATTTCAGTTAAAATTAAGTTTCTCCTATAAAACTAATTAAGTTAATTATCCAATGTTGCTTTTTAGCAAGCTTATAAAATATTAAAAATATTATTTTGTGATATTCCTCACCTAATAATAAAATTTATTATACAGTAAAACGGTGAAAGGTTAATAGCTCTTTCTGAAATTAGCAATATCCAAATTTTTAAAGTATTTTATAATTTATAATATTACTATTAATAAAAATATTGCAAAGATATAAGACAACACAAAAACATATAAAAATAAATTAATTTTATATGTCCATGTATTTATTTACTTTATATTTATAGAAACATTATTGCATGGTATTTGAATAATAAAACTGTTCCAATTTAAGGTTTATCATTATGGACCTTGAAAGCCTTTTCTTAAATTGCTGTAAAAGGAAATTCAATTCAATTCAATTAAATTACTATATTAGGAAAATATCTCGAAAGTTCACAATAAAATTGTAAAATATTTTTGCTATACTTATGCTAAAATCAGAATATGTATAATATTTTAGACAGTTTAGGATAGTGTGGTAGATTTACATCATTAAATATTTCATTATAAAACTGAAACATAACTATTCATAGATTTTCTTTTCACTTACCATACCTATAAAAAGTCCTCTTAAAGAATACATTTTTCATGAATAATTTATGATAGACTTATGTCTTTAAATAATGAGGTATTTTTCCACAATTTTATTTGTCGGAGGCGAGATGTTTTGAATATCTGTATATAGTTTTTAAATTGGGTCATGCTTCTGTAAATGGTTGCCTTATAAAAGCCATCCCACGCTTCGCAATGAAAATGGAATTTTGCGAATCTTTTAATCGTACTAAATTACTTCTAATTTTTTATTCTTTTGATATTATTTTTCTCATTCGATATTTTTTCGCTAACTTTGTAGCTCTATAGTATTATTTAGTATAAAAATCCATTTATTTGAATAGCCATAAAAGTTATTAAAAATTTAGCATTTAATTTTGCCAAGATAATTGGAGAATATATTAGATTATAGCGAATTAAACGCATATGTATGTTTGATTCGTAATAAAAGAATATTATAAAATTTCACTTTAAAATAAATAACGAAATATATGTTATTGTGATTATGTAAAGGAATATACTATAAAGATTTCTCCTCCATACAAGATACAGAGCTATATATTCCTATTAATTCACAATACACCTGTCTTCCAAGATCTAAAATTTATAAAATCCATGTTTGAGTTTCGATTCATTGCATTAATCTTCTGTATTATTAAAATTATAATTCACAAATCCCAAGCTTAGAAATGTAGTAAAGTTAATGAAAGTTAAATGTTAATGTAGTAAAGTTAAGAAATGTAGTTTAACTGTTTATTGTGTAAACATTTCTTGTTTTCAAAACACCGAGGACAAATTCCTTTTCTTGAGAGAAGAAAACAATTGATTAAAATGTATCTTAAAAGAAAAACAATCACAGTTATGAGAAAACTAAGAATAATCTAAAAAAAAGTACCAAATAAAATGAAACACCTTTTATACTGCAAAAAAAAGAGTACGCAGTATTTTTGTATTGTGGTTATTTCACAACTTAACGGAAGAGATATGGGTTATAAAAAATGTGCTTATTTTATAAGATCTTTTGAAATGCATATATATATATTATAAATGTAATCTGTCCTATTTATCATCGGCCTTCAGTTTCACCATCACTTAAGTGATTTTTACAGACTCAGACGGGTAAGGTAACACACAACACTCTTAACCTTCTAAAACCGGCGGCCTTGCAATCAAAGCAGCCGAATAACTTATTCTAATCGGAAAATTCCTTGAGCGATTTATTCGGGTTCTTTCAAAGACAAGCAGCGCAAGTCGCACTTCGGAACTGAGAGAAAGATCTTTCAAATGAGTGTTTGTCTTTCCCCGGTCGAGATTTAGGAGGCTCTGGTGTGTCGTTTCTCAACTACACAGATCTTTCAGATAGATGATGTGTCTTTGCTGTTGGTTATTTACATTGCAGGGTAATTATTTGACAACCAGGGTTCTCGGCATGGGAGTTTCCAAAGTAGAAAGGGGATTCTTCGCTAGGGCTTTGATGTGTAAGTGTTGTAATTTTGTATCTTTTAACGCAACTGATGCAGTGGGTTTGCAAGTTGTGATTGAGCTATTTTTGTCTTGTAATTTATTTTGTTTAAGGTGAGGATTCATGCCGAGGTTTTCAATATTGAATGCTTATGTTATTTCTTCGGAAAGATTTGACTGCAAATCATTAATTATTGGATGAAGGTATTAAAGCTTTTTAAAAACTATTTCATTAAGTATTTTGTTTTTTTTTTTTTTGTTTTGTGACTGCGGAAAAGTTCAGTAGTTATTGGCATGAATTTTTTTATTTTAATAATGAGACATATCTTTTATATTTATCTATGAAAGAGATGATTAATCGAAAACGAGTGGAAAATCGAAATTAAAAGTAAATAAATTTTCTATGAAAAATATTAAAAGTTTTTGTCAAATATTTTATAAACCAATGTTTAATTTTTACTTAATAAGCGAGTTATAATAAAAATAACAAATTTCATAAAAATAAAAACCTATATGCTCCTAAAAACGTCTAATACTTTTAAATGAAATAAATTAGTCTCATATCTTTTTATACATTCTTAACAATTATGTAGAGTAATTCTTACTTAATGTTTATCAACGTATATTTGCATAATTCAACAAGATAACTCTGTAATACCATGATACTATGTTTTGAAAAATTGTCATTTTTTTCTTTTTCCGTGAAATTTAGGATATTTATTAGAAATATTACATTTTTTTCAATTATACAATAACAATCATAATGTTTATTATCATGTATTTTCATAAATCAACAAGATGCCACTGTAATACCATGATATGTTTTGAAAATTGTTGTTAAAATTTTCTTTTCCGTGAAATTTCATAAATTTATTAGAAATATTACATTTTTTTTTTTTCAAAGTAAAAATATGAAAATAAATTTTATACCAAGATTTTCTTTTTTTAGCATTTAATCAAAATCAAGTATTAATAAATTATAATCCAGCAAAAAAAAAGCAAACTTAATTCAAACACAGCAATTTTATTTTAAGCAAATACAATATCTTTAAATAAAAACAACATCAATCCATAATTTGGCCTGATTAGCAAGACAGTATTTCGTCACTAACGATTATTTCTAGAAATTGAAATAAATTATTGATTAAAATTATTAGAATTATGAACAATTTATTGAAATAAATTAAATAAATTATAAAATTAAATGGATTTTACTACAGATTTCTGAAGAAAACAATGACATATTCACAGAACAGTGTATATTTTGCTGCATACTTTTCTATCATTTCCCATTAACAGATTTAATCATGAACAACACATCCTTAGACCGAAATGATACACAGCTCTTAATTGTATAGATGAACGTAATTTCGAAATAGCTAATAATAGCTTCCTCCATAAGATGTATCACTTAAATCCAGTAATTAAGTGTGAAACGGAAAGATGTCTGATGTCTCTAACCTTTACCTTTAAAACTGCAGCCTTGTGGAATTACTTGATGTGATGGATAAAGAAAATTAGTTTAGCTTCCAATGACAACTCTTATAGTTTTAGACAATTAATAAAGATGGCTGACGGTTAAACTCATCATTCTCTTAATTAATTAACGGAAAGAAAATCATCAACTTCACAGGCTTCAAAATAAAAGGCTTTTCAGAACGTGATGGTTTGTGATAAAATATAGTGCATGTCATACTCGATTTTAATTAAATTTTCTACTAAGACTTGAGTAAATTGTTTTAAAGTTTAGTATTAATGTGTTTACTAAAGTTTGCCTTTCCGTAAATAAGGGAATTTTTAATGGATTAATCATTTTTATCGATAAATATTTATTTAATTAAATTTTGAAAGACTTTCCTAAAATTTATGCACATCTTTTAGATGAAACCATTTATGTAATATAGATACCAAAACAAGGTCGCACTACAATAGATTTTAATCTTCCTTAAGTAATAAAAATGTATTGTTGTTACAAAAGAAGAAAATAAATATTTTTCTATTTTGAAAAAAAAAATATGTTAAATTATTTCATTAATTTTTAGCTATGATTAATTTAAAAGATTTAAATCTAATATAGATTTGATAATATTCTTAATTATAATAAAAGGATTGAGATAATAAAAATAAACAATTCTTTGAAAATAATAATCGATAATTAACTAAGATCTTTTATTAATTAAAATCCTTTTGGTTTATAGCAATAATTAATTGTAAATACATCGTTATAAATTTTATTAAACTACATAAAATTATTTTCAGTACATAAAATTTAAAACCTCATTTAACAAAGAGTGTTATTATATAGCATATATTTAAAAATTGCTTTTATATACCACTAAGTTTATATTATGTAATAAAGAAATATTTTTCAAAATTTTAACATAATGAATAAGAAATATTTCAGTTTTTGATTTAAATTTTAAAAAAAATTGTTTCGTTAAAAACTAATTTACTTAATAATCCAACATAGCATTTTATTAAGCTTATAAAATATTTTAAAAATATTTGATAAATAAGACGTGATTTTTATGATATTCAACAACTAATACAATATTTTATGATGCAGTAAAACAGTAAATGATATTAGCTCAATTAACAAATCTGAACTATCTGAATATTTCATTAATTAATCTGAATTAACTCAATCTGAATTCAGCAATTTTCTTTTAAAGTATTTTATAATTTATAGTGTTCACAAAAATATTGCTATTAATAAAAATATCGCATAGATATATGACAACACAAAATCATAGAAAAATAAATTTATTTTTATATGTCCTTGTATTTATTTGCTTTACTCATTCATTATGATGGATTTCATTATGCACCTTTAAAACTTTAAATTAAATTATTATAAAAGAAAATTAAATTATTAAATTACTATATTAGGAAAACATCTCAAAAGTTAGCAATTAATATGTTTACTAAAATTTGATTTTCCGTAATTAAGGAAATTTATAATGAATTGATAATTTTTATCGATAACTATTTATTTAAGTAAATTTTTAAGTAGTTTCCTTAAATTTATTTACAACATCTTAGATGAAACCTTTTATATAATATAGATAACAAAACAATATCACATTACAATAGATTTAATCTCCCTTAAGTATTAAAAAATTTATTATTGTTACAAAAGAAAAAAATGACAAATTTTTCTATTTTGAAAAAAAAATGTTAAAACATTTCGTTAATGTTAAAAATGATTAATTAAAAGATTTAAATCTAATATGGACTTCATAATATCTTAATTATAATAAAAGGATTGCAATAAGAAAAAAAAACAATTCTTTGAGAATATTAATCTATAAATTAACTGAAATATTTTATTAATTAAAATCCTTTGGTATATAGCAATAATTAAATGTAAATATATTGTTATAAAATTTATTAAACTGTAGTAAATAATTTCCATCACATAAAATTAAAAATTTCAAAACTCATTTAACAAGGTGTGTTATTATAAAATATCTATTTAAAATTGCTCTTAAATAACATTTTGTTTATATTATGCCATAAAGAAATCTTTTTCTAAATTTTAATATAATTATTTTGTTTCATAAATGTATAATTTATTAATTATAAATTCATTTCAATTAAAAATATCATGTTTCCCTTAGAAAACTAATTAACTTAATAATACAACGTAGCACTTTAACAAGCTTATAAAATGCTAAAAAATTAATTGTGAAATAAGTCTTGATATTTATGATATTCATCACCTAATAAAAAATATATGATATAGTAAAACAGTAAAAGTTAATAGTTCGTTCTGAAATCAGCAATGTTTAAATTTTTAAAGCATTTTATAAAAATTTGCTATTAATAAAAATATTGCAAAGATATATAACACAAAAACATATAAAGATTAATTTATTTTTCTATGCCCATGTATTTATTTGCTTTACTATTTATAGAAACTTTATTTTAGGATATTTAAATAACAAAAATTGCTTTAATTTAACGGTTTATCTGAAATTCATTATAGTCCTTTAGAGTTTTGTAATAAATTATTATAAAAGAAAATAAATTATTAAATTACGATATTCGGAAAACATCTCAAAAGTTAACAATAAAATTTTAAAAGATTTGCCATACTTATGCTAAAATCAGAATATGTATAACATTTTGGATAGAATGAGATAGTTTACGAGATTTACGTCATTAAATATTTCATTATAAAGCTGAAACATAACTATTTATAGATTCTTTTTTCACTTACCATACCTATAAAAAGTCCTCTTAAAAGAATACATTTTTCATGAATAATTTATAATATTCTTATGTCTTTCAATAATGAGGTATTTTTCTACATTTTTTTTGTCGAAGGCGAGATATTTCGAATATTTTTATATATTTTTAATATGAGATATTTGGATAGTTTAGAGACTTACGTCATTAAATATTTCATTATAAAGCTAAATGTAAATTAAATGGCTGACTTTTAAACAGTCCTCCCACGCTTCGCAATGAAAATTGAATTTTGCAAATCTTTTATCATACTAATTTACTTCTAATTATATATTCTTTCGATATTATTCTCTTTCAATATTTCTTCAATAACTTTGTAGCGTTATAGTATCATTTAGTATAATAATCCATTCATTTGAATTTTCACAGAAGTTATTTAAACTTTAGCATTCCATTTACCAAGATAATTGGAGGTGTATGTTGATTCATAATAAAAGAATATTATAAAACTTTCACTTTACAAATAAATAACAAAAGACATATAACTGTAATACTGTAAAGGAAAAATTATAATTAATCTTAAGGTTTTACGCCACAGAACAGAGAATGATATATTACTTTTATTTCACAATGCATTTGTCTTTACAGATCAAAGTCCAAATTCCAAAGTTTGAGGTGTTCAATTCATTGCATTATTTATTTTCTGTAATACTAAAAGTCATAATTTACAAATCCCAAGTGTACCAAATATTCATGTAACAATAAATCATCAATAATCATCAAACATGTAACATCAAAATGTAACAATAAATCATGATAGAATTAATTTTTTAACTGTATATTAAGAAACATTTCTCTTTTACTAAACACCTAGGATCACTTTCTTCAGTGAAGAAAAAGAATTAATTCAACTATATATTTTTTAAATATCTTAATAATATGTTATAAAAAAACTAATAATAACCAATAAAGATACTAAATATAGATGAAACACCTTTATACTGCAAAAAAAAAGTGTACGAATAAGAAGTGACTGAAAGAGAGTCTTCTGTACTCTGGTTATTTCACAACTAAACGGAAGAGATATCAATTTACAAATATATGTGCTTATTATATCGATTCTTTTGGAATGCATATCTCTCTCTCTCTCTCTTTCTCTCTCTTCTCTTTCTCTCTTTCTCTCTCTCTTTCTCTCTCTCTCTCTCTCTCTTTCTCTCTTTCTCTCTCTTTCTCTTCTCTCTCTCTTTCTCTCTCTCTCTCTCTTTTCTCTTTCTCTCTGTGTGTGTGTGTGTGTGATATAAACACATCAACATAAAATGCGAAGGAGAATTGATAAGGAGTGAGATGGAAGCCCTTTCACTCTGCACAACAAAAACCACTACTGGTATTCGCTATACGCAAATTGTACAACAACAACATAGCAATCGCAATATAAAAACCATGAAGTGCCTCATATTTAGATCTTATTAAAAATAGAAATTGTGAAATATCCTAGATGAGCATAAGCTGCAGTAACGAAGATGAAAATCATTAGGCGAACATATATCAATAAGCTAAATGGCAGATCAAAATGGACATAAAAATATACACACAATAAACGAAATTAAGTAGGAATCACGTTGTCCAATTATCCTCAAAACCCGAAAGAAATTAGTAAACCTAAAAGAAATGCTTATAAAACACAAAAGATATTAATTATATCTTCCTGGGGATAGTTTTATTAAGGAATAGGTAACAATATGATATTATAAATCATGTTATTTTCTCGCGTGGTTACATCCAAAAGGCACATCTAGAGCTGTATATCAATAACAGGGAATAGATAGAATAACCTTCCGTTTAGAATCAGTAAAGCATACGATTGAAGAAAAACAAATTGACAGCGTAGCCTGTCTTATAAAACAAAATGGAATCACGTGATGTAACCTCATGGCTGTTTATAATATGGCACTTTCATTAGTGATTGGTAGACTGATTACGATTAATTATTTTTATACGTGTAGTATGTGATTGGGAAGATTTTTTGCCCATTCCGAGGGTTCCTTTAATTAGAATCTGAGAAAATTGATTGTTGAAGGGATGCACTATTTCTCGGAGAAAATGTTAAAAAAAAACCACACATGGTATAGAACTTAAGGAAATAGGATTTGGGAAATTGCAGATTAGAAAGTACTGATGAAGAAATGTTTCTGAGCCCTTTTTACTTCTTGTTCAAAATGGTGTCTCAGAAATATTTCCTCAACAGTACTTTTCTAATCTACAATCTCCCAGAGCCTTCTGCGGCTTGGTGGCCAATTGGCTAGCGCTCTAGCCTTTGGTACCACAAGCTTCAGATTTGAATCCTGGAAGTGGCATGGATGTTTTTTAGTGGTTTGAAATCCATGTTAAACTGTAGGTTTCAGTCTAGTTAGACCAAAATGTGCAAAAAAATAACCATAGAGTGACAAGCTGGCCAAACTCGGATCCTTATTTCCATAAATTTTAGAAAATTATTATTATTATTTTAATTTTAGAAAAAAATAGCATTTCCTTTTTTTCTGTTTAAAACTATTGTTGTTACAGATGTAATTACGAGCAGATGTTCAGTAATAATATTGTGATATGTAATATAAGTAATGCATTTACTTTTGTAACATGAATTTTTCGCTTTTCTAGGTTCAAAGAATTAATTCTTAAAGTTAAAAAACAGTGAAAGTTTTCTGAAAATAATGTACAGAGCAGGTAGTGAAAATCTTTCCTGTAATTAAAGAAAGACTAAATCAATTACGTATAGTGCTTCGGCATGTCGAGTTAAAAGAAAGGAAGCCATTGCATCGGCTGATCAGTAAGAGGGCCACGTACAGAAAAGTTAAAGCTTGTAATCACGTTCCTGGAAGCTTCTTTCACTGTAAGTACTTCTTTTCATTCTCTTGTTTGTTATCCTGTTTTTTATAACAACTTTGCACTTTTTAAGGGATTCTAGTAAAAGAGCAGATTTTGCATGTGTAAGATACTTTTAAATGTAAATATTTTAAATGGAAAAAGCTTATTTAGCTTGTATTTAATTGTTTCTCGCACATTAAACTGAATATTATTCAAAAGTACAGTTACACTTCTATCTACTACACTACACATCTCTTCATTCAATTAATTTTCGCTATTTGTTATTCTTTTTTATAACAACTTTACACTTTTTAAGAGATTCTACTAAAAGAGCAGATTTTACATGTGTAAGATACTTTTAAATTCAAATATTTTAAATGGAACAAAACTTATTTAGATTGTATTTAATTGTTTACAAAATATTAAACTGAATATTATTATGCAAAAGTACTTAATTATGTAGTACTTTACAACATTATGCTATACGAAATATGTTATTAATTTTTGTTGATATTCGTCGAATGTTTGTTGATATTTCTATGATATTCGTGGTTAGAAACTCGGCACCTTTAGTATTGAGAATTGTATATTATTTGGCTATTTATCTTAATTTATAACACATTTTATTTGATATATACCATTATAAAATTCTCACTATAGTAATAATGGAATGGTATTAATAATGCTTAGTAACTAAAAGTAAAAAATATTACGAAGAAATTCAATACTTATGGTGGTCGGTTTCATAATTTAACCTTTTAACTATAAAATGTGTACTATTTCAAGAGCAGTTCTATTAACATTATTTAAAGTATAATTATACTAGAGTTTAATTACTTGCTTTATATTAGACGATAGTTATATTTAAACTTCAATCGTTTAAATATATGTATTTTTTTTTTTTTTTTTTTACCTTATGTATCTTTTTCAACACTTTGCTTATGTTAGTCAGTATGTTAACATGTACTCCTTAAAATTTTGTACCATCTATATATAATAATGATTATACTATGACATAATTTACAAGTATTTTTGGCAATAAATTAACTACGCATTTAAAAATGAGTATTATGTTTATATAAAAAATATAAATGCGAAATAGTCTGAAAAGTTTTGAAATAATTTTTAAACTGGTGCACTTTTGTTTGAAATTCAATAAATTGCATACTAAATTTTCTTTATTAGCTTCTTTATGTTAGTAATCATTTATTTATATTAAATGAATTTTAGTAATTTAATATTTCTATAAACATTCATATTTTTATTTTATAAACGGTCGTTTAATAGATATATATACATAAATGTGGCTTTCCGTTCAGTCCTTGATTTGGTATGCCAATTATTTAAAATGGATATTTAGTTTTGAATATTTAGGCAATCATACCAGGTTGAATACACTGCCTGCTGTACTACAGGAACCGTCGTACTTTCAAAGACTTTTTAAGGTATCGATGGTGTAAAAATTTAATGGGGGGGAGGGCTGTAAGACGTCTCCCATTTTTTTTGTGAGTGTAACTTCTGCTTTACAATAGTTGCTATAAGGGGACGTGCGTTATCAAGAAGCAGAATCACAGCAGTTTTCCAGGGCATTTTGCCTTAATAGCACCTCGTAATCTCTCCTGCCTTCCGCAGTACCGTTCTCCAGGTACCTGATGGTCAAGTGCCTAGCGCCCTGGTGCTTTGCACAACAGGTGTCTGGGTTCGAATACCGGCTTTACCATGGTTATATGTAGTGGTTCGGAATCCACTTTAAGCCGTAGGTCCTCATAGGACCGTAGAGTGTCACAGACCCCAATCAGACTTCTCACTCACATCATTCCCAAACTGTAAAGGGGTAACTCAGCTCTAGGCACAGTGATGTGGTGTAGTAGTAGTAGTGATGGTGACACCTGGATCTTTGAAACCAATAAGCACGGTGGGCCTCTTTGGACACATTTGGTACTAACATTGCCATTGTTAACGCTTCAGAATTTTACACACATACTTCAGAAATAAACTAATGGAACGCAAATCCTATGTCACGATATTGATGTTTACATACCCACATCATAGATGCGTTAATTTGCATATACACTGCAGCAACGACCTCAAACGGAAATTTTTTTTACTACTCCTTATACACACACACACACATTTAATACATTTAAATATATTAGCAGAGTAACTAGAACAGAAAATATTATGAAAAAATTCATTTCTAATCTTAGACACTTAAGGTGGTCGTTTCCCAAGTTTTATCTTTAAAAAAATTTTATCATGAAAGAATTCTGTTTTAAACCATTTTTTTTTTAAAACTAAATATTTGAATTCCTTTATTATTAAAAAAACGTTTTTCTTTCTACAAATTTTGTGTGTTTTGTGTTTCTTATGAATAAAGGAAAAAAAAAAGGGTAATTAATGGCACTTTCATCATCTTTAAATGGATAATTTAAATACTCAAAGCGAAAATTAGAATTAGTATGGGTAAATAAAACTTTATTTTTTTATTTTTATCCAAAAATACAAGAATAAGTTTTATCTTGTGTCAGAATTTTTTTACTAATTAATAAAATTGTAATTTTAAAAATGTTCAAGTTGTTAATGATTTCTATTTTAAAAAAAATGTAAATCGTTTAATAATTAAAATAAAAAAAAATACTATCTTCTATATAAATTTATTATATTATTGTATTATCATTTCGTAATACCCAAATAGAATAAAATTACATTTTTTTTCTATTTTTCTTTTTAAGCTTCTTTTATTATTTTTATTTATTTAATTTTTTAACATCGATTTATAGTTTAAATTATACATTTAAAGTGTAAATGGAAATAAATATTAATTATTTTAAAAGTGAAAAATATAGCATAGCGTTTCATTTGTATTATAGCTAATATAAACATTGTATTATTTACTTTTAATTCTTTCTTTCTATTGACGTAATACAGGCTCTTCAAAGTAATCAAACATGAATTTATTTTCAATAAGTTTTATTTGTTGAAAAGATTTTAAACAATTTAAGTTTTATAAATAACAATATAAGCAGAAGTAGATGTTAAGATAAATATAAAGATATTATAGCTACAAAGATGTTAAGGGTAAATATTATAAATTTATCACAGTTACACAGATGTTAAAATAAATATATTTGAGTTGATAATAAGAATTGAAATGATCTGAAATTCTAAATGTGTCAATTTTCTAAAGGAAATGCTTTTATTTTCCTGAATATATTTTAATGAAGTAAAGAACTCCATTTAAATTCATTCATTGGAGTTAATTTATTTATTTATACTCATTCATAAGATTTATATTAAATTAAAATCCATGCTTTAATTATCCTTTAGGGCACACTGACATTTACTAATATTCTGATGTTTTAACAAATTGCAATTTCTAAATTCTGCTTCCAAAAATATGATTTTTTAATGTCCTTAGTGAATTACTTTTGGCTTACATCTTTAAATCAGCAAAACACATTAAAAATCAAATTAACATTTTAAAGTGTATGAAATAAGTTACTCTGAATTATTTTAGACGATAAATTTTCAAGAGTGAATTATTCAAACACTTAATTAGAATAAAGCGTAAATTTTATGCATGAAGCTTTAAATTTCATTGCGTTAAATTATATTTTTAGAATGCTTCATGCAAAGAAGGTTTATATTATTAATCACATTATAAGTTTAAGCTATAAAATAATTTAAGACAATTTAGTGTTCAAAATTATTAAATAGTTTAACAAAATCGCAATAATATAATTTAGTAAGAACTAGTTTAAATTATTATATTTGTTTTGGCATGAATATATAAAATCCCTATGGACTTTTGAATATAATTTTCTAGAATTTAAGTAAATGCATTCTATTCATTTTTAAATGACTTTTGTTAGTCAATTGCATCATTTAAAACATAAACATTTAAATTAATAATAGGACTGTATTTAATTAGTCGATAAATAAATGATTATAATTTCATCCAGAAGGATTCTCGAATTTATACAGATTAAAAAGTGTAATTAGCCGTAATATTCTTTGTTAAAATAAATATTTGCTGATAATCGTAGTTATCGCGCAGCAATATAAATGATAGTATATTGAGAGCTGAAACTTAACTTTACCCCACTCCTCAACTGTACCCGGAACTATATAGCACCTTACCAATCGTAATTTTTAAATTCTGCATACGGAAATATGATTTTTTTTTAATGTCCTCAGTGAATTACTTTTGGCTTGCATGCTTAATTCAGTAAAACACAATAAAAATTAAATTAACGTTTTAAAGTGTATGAAATAAGTTACTCTAAATTATTTTAGATGATAAATTTTCAAGAGTGAATTATTCAAATACTTAATTAGAATAAAGCGTAAATTTTATGCAATGAAGCGGGTGTGAAAAAAATAATATAAAAAAAGAAAACCTTTCAATTACAAAAATACATGAGTTCAATGAGTACAATACAAAAAATGTGCTATGGTAACTAACATAGCAGTTATTATGAAACTAACATAATACTTTGTAACTAACATAAGCATAAGTAAAACGAGAAGTATACAATTCAGAAAGAATATATAAGAAATGAAAACAAGTAAAGTATAAAAAAATATGGCAATATGACTGGCAAATATATGGCAAATATATGGCAAATATATGGCAAATATATGACTATATATGACTATATATATACAAAATATGACTGGCTTGCAGTCTATGAAGATGGAAATACTTTTGTTGAGAGTGATAAAATGAGCTCAGAGATTTGTATTTCAGGAGTAAGGTATTTTTTGGTATGATTAAATATTCATTTTTTTTTTTCCTGTAAAGTTTATTAATTTGGTGTTATTCCATCTTGTCCGTAGGTTATAAACTATACTTCTGTACCGCTAAATCAAA
Organism: Caerostris extrusa; assembly: GCA_021605095.1. Taxonomy (NCBI): domain Eukaryota; kingdom Metazoa; phylum Arthropoda; class Arachnida; order Araneae; family Araneidae; genus Caerostris; species Caerostris extrusa. The sequence continues at coordinate 115,940 of BPLR01015960.1, read as the reverse complement.
AAAAAAGTTGGGAAGGCATTTTAAGATGGCATGATTCTATAAGTGCACTGGTAATTGCATAGTAGAATGTTTCACCAATTTCTCCACATGAGCAAAAATCATTTTATGAAAAGTTGAATCTTATGAGGTATGTTGGTAATGGACCATGACCACTAGTAAACATAATTTTTTTTTTTCATATAGAATTTTGTTGTTTTGTGAGACTAAGAATGATTTCGAAAACCTTTCGCCCAGTGTTACTTACCAATCCTCTAAAAGACAATTATTTAAATTATTTTTTAGAAGGTGAAAGGGAAACAGAAGACAAATTGATTCTCCATCTATAACGCTTGCTTTATCAAGAATATTTACATACTCGTTGCTAAAATAGTCTGCATAAAGATAGAGTCATTGCTTAAGACTTTTTGCTCGATTTCTCTAGCCATTAGATGAGGGGTTTTAGGATTAAGGATATCAGATATGCTTGATTGGATGTCTGTCCCAATTGATATTGGAGCATTTAAAGATTTTTCTTGAATACTCTAGGTCTTTTATTGATACCAAGAAATTCAGCCTGGAAGGTAGAGTTGTTTCTTGAAAGTTTTCCATATCATTCATGAATTAATTTTGCCATATTCGAAGAAGCAAAATCCATGTCGAAATTTGAAAAATGTACCTTGAAATATTTTTTTCCGTCGTAGTTATTTGGAGTAAAATTAGTGTCATCTATTGTAAAAATTCTCGATCTTCCGTGATTTGAATTAAAATAGCTTCATATTTAATTGTTAGGTATAAAGATGAAATTCTAGTAACCACAAAGCTGCAGTTGGGTTGTGCGATAAGTTCTAATAATAATAATAATTTAGAAAGGATCATTGTAATTATTCTTGTTCGTTTGGCTGTAAGATTGATCGCCTATATCGAAGCGCCACGTGAAAGCATCCATTAGGGTATGATTAGTGCATGATTAATTGATTTTCATTTTATAAGTCCATATTGTGAAGGATAAAATATGTTGATTTGAAAAAGTCCGTAGTTCAGCCTTTTTTGTGAAATTGTACAATGAATCAAATCTTAAGCCTTTTGTTAAAGGATTGGAGAGATATGCTTTTATTGAAGATATTTAAAATCATTTGCAGACATTTTATCATTTTGTACAATTGGATAATATTTGAATTAACCTTTTAGTACAAAATAAGTAAATTGGTCTTTATTTTATATGGATTTTAGGATGAAGGGTTTTAAGAATTTTCTTTAAACTTTTAAATAATGTTCATTGTTATCTTTAACATTTCTTGCAAGGGGATCACCAGTATCTTTAAACAATATTGCTGATAAAACTTTGACTATGGAAGTGCTTTTGAAGGAAGCTCCTTCCAAGTGGTTCTCTTGGATTTAACAATTTGTTGCTTGTTAAATGCTCGTTTCTTGCAGTAAATATTATAATTCTTTGCTCTGTCCTCGCATTCACGTTTTTGTAATCTTCTCCTGAGAGTTATTAGTCATTTTTTTCCTTCTATTTCATTATTCAACAATGTAATTTTGGGTATGACAGACGCATGTAGAGTTTCTTCAATGTTGATTGCAGCAGAGTAATAAGCAGAAATTACAGAAATGGTTTGTTGTTGTAGTAAAATTTAATTGCAAATTTGGTATTACCAGTTTATAAAATAGATGAATAATTGTTACTTGGCAAGACAATAATTCCTGATTTACTGCTTTTGGAGATCTAACTTTTGAAGTTTTTGGAGATCCATGTAGAAAAGCTTCACTCAATTTTATTATTTTTGACGTATAGTTCGTGAAGTAAAAAGATATTTGGAAAGTGAGAAACTGTAGTTGATATTGAAAATTTGCTACTTTAGCATTTCTTAATATATCTGCATTATTTGAAATATTTTGTTGAATAGATTTTACATTCGTCTATTGTTTGTAAAATTGTTTTTTTTTTTTAAAATTGTTTGGAATTAATGTCTAATCAAATTACTTATAACTAATTCGTATTATTAATGCGTATATTATTATTAATCCTCTGGTGAAAACATGGCTTGGACGACTATTTGAAAACGGTTTATGTTTATTTCAGCTCTTTTGATATTGATAGTGGTGATACTATTATGTCCTTTTCACAGTGTTGGCAGTGTTTATTATGGCATTCAGAACTTCTGTGTTCACCAATGAGTATGTAATAGCTGAGTTTTTTGCGACAGTTGGGTGCATGATGATTGTGAAATAATTAATGAAGTATTGATTGTTTACAGCATTTTTTAATGATTACAAAATCCTCGATTTTATTTTTAGAAACTTTTTGTTTTAGAATGGGCATTCGCACACTAGGATCTGCTTTGATTACTAAATATTTGCTATGTTCAAATTTTTTTAAGGAAATCGAATCTTCAATTCATTCCATTTCACTTTATTCACTGTAATTTCAGATTTTTTTCTGCAATGATTTTGAAAATCTCATCATCAGGATATGAAAAGGATGATTCCTAACGAGAATACATCATTTTTTTCTTGGGAATAATTTCAGCGAATTTATTACAATTATTGTGGATAGCTGATTGTAGGTAAATTCTTAACATTTGAAGAAATACAGTATACTAATATTATATTGCTATATAAATTTGTAAAAATTTCGAATACTTATTTTGTAAACGCTATGATTAATATCAACTTATATTTTTAATATCATCAGATATATGGTTCTTAGATTTAAGGATCAATCTGCGGAACTTTTAGAACTGTTCGTACTGAATAGCTCTAAAAGTTCCATAGAAAAAAACCAAAAACGTTCCGTGAAAAACCGAGAAAATGCTTTGAGAGGGTGGAAAGTTAATTAGAAAAACATTGTGACGAAATAGAAATTTAATATGTCCATCATTATTAGAGATTTATGTTTGCTGAAATCATTTTTGGCATTTTCCAGTATTTGTGAATTCATGCTACATTTAGTAAAAATAGTTGCTTACATTTTTGAAGGCATTATTCAAAGATTTATGGGCAATATCTTTCTCACTTTAGGTCACTGCGATTTGTATTTGTTTTTCTGTATAAATTTTAAAAGAATTTGAAGTTCCAAGAACATTGGCTGTAAGCAAGTCCAAGAAGTAAAAACTTTATTAAAAAAAAAAGTTCACACAATTGTTATAAATCTCCAATTATATCAAAAACAAATGCAAACATGCAGAAAAAACTTGTTGAAGAGCATTAAAAAAGCAATCAGAAAAAATGAGATAAAAATAGTTGGTGTGTATCCTATAGTGGAATTTCGAACTACAAAGTGGAGTTTCGAAATTGATTCCGACTTTCAAAATCCAGCTTGTCGATGCGTAAATGTGCAGGTATGAAGAGGGTGTGTTCGTTTCTTTCGAATTATTCTTATGGTTTCTTATTTTGGGGCATTGAATAACTGCAGATCAAATTGTCAAGCATGCAAAAATCGAAAACAATATCAAGTATATATATATATATATATACACACTTGATATTGATTTGAATGTTTTGGCTATTGAGTGTATATATATATATATATATATACACTCAATAGCCAAACATTATCACCACTCCTACATTTTGCAATGAACTCGCCTGGATGACGTGGAAGGCACGTGATCAGGTGGAAGTGGTATTTAACTGCTGCTGGAGAGTCTGAAGAATCATTCTTTCACTTACTTCTGTGTGTGATAGGAAAAGCTGCGAATCTAAGCGACTTTGAGAGGGCAGATTGTAATGGCTCGAAGGCTCGGAACAAGTATTTCCGAAACTGCACGACTCGTGGGTTGTTCGCGATCTACAGTTGTTAGTACTTATGCAAAAGTGGATGAATGACGGTGAAACCAGCAGTAGACGACATGGTGTTGGACGTCCCACACGCTATCAAAGAAAAAGGTCGTCGGAAACTGTCTCGCATGGTGAAGCAAAAACCGGAGCCAGACAGTGGCTCAGCTGACAACCCAATGCAATGCAGGGCCAAGTAGAATAGTATCTTAGCACACTGTTAAGCAGACACTGTTGGATATGGATCTACGCAGCAAACGTCCCACTCGTGTGCCTTTGCTGACCAAGCGTCATCGCCAACTGCGTCTGCGCTGGGCCCGGGAACATCGTGACTGGTCCATGGATCAGTGGGAGAGAGTTGCTGGTCAGATGAATCACGGTTTGTCATTCATCACGCCGATGACTGTGTCAGGATACGCCGTCTTCCAGGCGTACAGTTGCTCCCTAATGTACAGTAGGTCATACACAGGCCGGTGGTGGCGGTATTATGCTTTGGGGGACGTTCTCTTGGGCGTCTCTGGGACCCGTGGTTGTGGTAGAGCAGACCATGAATGCTACAGGGTATCTGAACATCATTGCCGACCAGTTGCACCCTTACATGGCCTCTGTTTTCCAGCTGGAAATGGAATGTTCCTACAGGACAACGCCCCTTGTCACAAGGCTAAAATTGTGTTGGAGTGGTTCCAGGAACATGAGGCTGAATTCAGTTAATGTCCTGGCCGCCTAACCCACCGGATCTCAATCCGATAGAACACATTTGGGATGTTCTGGAACGGCAGCAAAGAGTTCAAAGACCACCAATTCGCAATATCTCGGATTTGCGTGACCGTTGCTTAAACGTCTGGTACAATCTGTCTCCGGCCATCTACCAAGGACTTGTGGCACCATGCCAAGTCGGGGTGAAGCTGTGTTGCGCACCAAAGGGGGCCAACTCGTTGTTGACAGGTGGTCATAATGTTTTGGCTCTTGAGTGTATGTATATTTATATATGTATATATATAATTTTTAAATAAAGTTGGTGTAAAATTTCTTTGTTTGTTTCAATACTATTTATCTGAAATAGTTCGGACAAGAATGTGAACATCATATATCTCCGATGTTCAAATTGTTTACTTCAAGCACGTGAAAATTTTCTTACTGTTGCCACTAACTTATTCTGAAAATTAATATTTTGCAAATGCATGTACAAACCTTTCATTATTTCAAAAACATTTACAATTACAGCAATAAAAATATAATTTCTATTTGATCTCAAAATAATTTTTATTTAATAGCATCCTTTTATTAAATATATTTCAAATATCCAATAAAAATTATATAAACCAAATCAATAACTGTTTTCTGTATTTTAATCATATAATAATTTTTCTTCCATTTCAGGTATATTCGTTATTTTAAATAATTTAGACATCCATTTTTTAATGCTTAATAAAACACTAAAAAAATACTTAATAAACTACTTTAATACGAAATACTTAATAAAAAACAATGTTGATTATCATGAATTAAAAAATGTAATCCAATTTCATACCACTCAGCCATTTCGTAACAAACCATTCCCTGAATCTTCTTTAAAAGAAGTAGTAGTAAAAAAAAACATTCTCTAATCACACTACCACTAAAAGGCATTTTTCTGGGAAGAAAAATTATATTTCAAAACTGTTAGCCTCACCACAAATGCAAGATGACAGAATCCCAGATAGAAATCTGCTTGGCTATCAAGCCGGAGGGGGTTTCAGCGTTATTCTTCAGAATTTTGTTCAGTTATTTGATTCTCTTATGCTGCTGCTTCATTAGTTGCCAGAAGGAGATTTCACTGCACACCTACCTTTCCCCCAAATTCATTTATATGCTTATTTCTCAAAGTTGAAAACGAAATTCTGTTTTCTTTCTTTCTTCAAGACATTTCATAGCTTTTAATTTATGTTCTCATGACAAAAATTTAGTGAGAGAGTTTTGTGTATACAACTTGAGTAATGGGTACATATTTACGCTAAACTGTCGCTCCAACATTTGTTAATTTTTAATACGGAATCATTATGAGTTTATTAAGACAATAAAGTCATGCTATTCTGTTAAGTTAGAAACTGTATTTAAATGTTTTTCTTCTCGAGAAATATTATTTTGCTGGCAATTAGCTTTTTCATGTGGAGTAGGCTTTTTAGTTTATTAATTTCCTAATTAATGCGTTAACATCCTTTAGTTTCAAATTTCCTTATTACGTCGTTATTTGCTTATTCTTTTGGCAGTAATAATATAAAAATATTACTTTAAGAGTAAAAAAAAAAAGGAATTATTCGTGCAAATGGTGAATGATGTCTTCAAATAATTTTTGAAATAATAAATATCTTCTTTGAATACTTCGTAAATATAATAAATAATATGCCTAGAATACATAAACATGTTTAATAAATTTCACTAATTAAAATCAAAACTCTTCATATACATATGTACATGAAGGCATGTTCGTGAATATACATATAAATATACATATTATTTACATTATATATGTATTTTTTTCTTTTAATGAAGCTGGCAAACACTTAGATAGCTTGGTCTTGGATGCCTTAAGGCAAGCTCTGCACAGACGTTACTCACTTTACATTAACAAGGCGGCGCGTGTAACTTGAAGATAAGCCACGGACGCGGAGTAACAATGTCTCCGTAACGCTTTTACGATCATATTAGATCATATTATATATATATATAATATACATATTTTAAATATCCAATAAAAGTTATATAAACCAAATCAATAACTTATTTCAGTATTTTAATCATATAACATTTTTTTTTCCATTTAATGTTTATTCAATATTTTAAATAATTTAGATATCCATTTTTTAAACTAAGTACTTAATAAAACCCATGTTGATTTTCAGGAATTAAAAATATGATCCAATTTCATACCACTCAGCCATTTCGTAACAAACCATTTCTGAATCTTCTTTAAAAGAAGTAGTAGAAGAAAAAAAAACATTCTCTAATCACACTACCACTAAAAAGCATTTTCTGGGAAGAAAAATTACATTTGAAAACTGTTAGCCTCACCCCAAATGGAAGATGACAGAATTTCCAGATAGGAATCAGCTTCGCTATCAAGCCGGAGGGGCTTTAGCGTTATTCTTCAGAATTTTGTTCAGTTATTTGATTCTCTTATGCTGCTTCTTCATTAGTTGCCAGAAGGGAGATTCCCCTGCCTTTCCCCTCCATTCATTTATATGCTTGTTTCGGAAAGTATTCTTGAAAAACGAAATTCTGTTTTCTTTCTTTCTTCAAGAAATTTCATAGCTTTTCATTTATGTTCTCATGACAAAAATTTAGTGAGAGAGTTTTGTGTATACAACTTGAGTAATGGGTACATATTTATGCTAAACTGTCACTCCAACATTTGTTCATTTTTAATACGGAATCTTTATGAGTTTATTAAGACAACAAAGTCATGCTATTCTGTTAAGTTAGAAAACTGTATTTAAATGTTTTTCTTGTTGAGAAATATTAGTTTGCTGGCAATTAGTTTTTCCTGTGTAGTATGCTTTTAGTTTATTAATTTCTTAATTAATACTCTTATACCTTTAGTTTGAATTTTCCTTTATAAGTTCACTATTTGTTTATTCTTTTGACAGAAATAATACTTTAAGAGTAAAAAAAGGAATTATTCGTGCAAATAGTGAATGATGTCTTCAAATAATTTTTGAAATAATAAATATCTTCTTTGAATATTTCGTAAAAGATAATGAATAATATGCCCAGAATATACATAAACATGTTTAATAAATTTCATTAATTAAAATAAAAACACTTCATATGTATATGTATATGAAAACATGTTCATGCATATACATATAAATATACATTTACATATACATATGTTATACATGTTATTTACATTTTATATATATATACACATAATAAATATCCAATTAAAGGTTATATAAACCAAATCAATAACTTTTTCTATATTTTAATCATATAACAATTTTTCTTCCATTTCATGTTTATTCGTTATTTTAATTAAGTTAGACATCCATTTTTTTAAAAACTGAATACTTAATAAAACCTATGTTGATTTTCACGAATTAAAAATGTAATCCAATTTCATAACAAACCATTCCTGAATCTTTTGTAAAAGAAGTAAAGGAAAAAAACATTCTCTAATCACAGTACCACTAAAAAGCATTTTTCTGAGAAGAAAAATTACATTTGAAAACTGTTAGCCTCACCCCAAATGGAAGATGACAGAATTTCCAGATAGAAATCTGCTTCGCTATCAAGCCGGAGGGGGTTTTAGCGTTATTCTTCAGAATTTTGTTCAGTTATTTGATTCTCTTATGCTACTGCTTCATTAGTTGCCAGAAGGGAGATTCCCCTGCCTTTCCCCTCCATTCATTTATATGCTTGTTTCGAAAAAGTATTCTGAAAACGAAATTCTGTTTTCTTTTCTCTTCAATAAATTTCATAGCTTTTAATTTATGTTCTCATGACAAAAATTTAGTGGGAGAGTTTTGTGTATACAACTTGAGTAATGGGTACATATTTACGCTAAACTGTCTCTCCAACATTTGTTCATTTTTAATACGGAATCTTTATGAGTTTATTAAGACAACAAAGTCATGCTATTCTGTTAAGTTTAGAAACTGTATTTAAATGTTTTTCTTCTTATTATTTTGCGGGCAATTAGTTTTTCGTGCGGAGTATGCTTTTAGTTCATTAATTTCTTAATTAATACTCTTATACTCTTTAGATTGAAATTTCGTTTATTATGTCACTACTTGTTTATTCTTTTGACAGTAGAAATATAACAAGTAATATAAAACAAAAAATAAAGTCAATTCCTACTTTTTTCACTATATTGCTGAAAAATCCTTTACAAATAAAGTTGAAATTTTCCTCTTACATCGGCGCCATCTATTTTTAGATACATGCAACTTAAATGTTAAAAAAAACTAAAATTTATTAATTAAATTTAATTACTGAATTAATATTTGAAAAAACTAAAATTAATTAATTAAATTTAATTACTCAATTAATATTTGAAAAAACTGTATTAACATCAAGTGTCATCCACTATAAGTTCAAAAAATGTATTTGACCTCGAGTAGATTAATAAAAAGTATTTTATTAACGATTGAAAATTTGAACAAGATATATATGGGAGAGTGTGAACTAATAGTAGGAATTGAAAAATAATATTTTAAGAGTAAAAAAAAAAGAAATTATTCGTGAATGATGTTCAATCGATGACAGATGTCTTCATGTAAAATATTTGAAATATAAAAATATCTTCTTTGGATATTTCCTGGACGTAATAAATAATATGCACAGAAAATACATAAACATGGTTACTAAATTTCATTAATTGAAATCAAAACTGTTTAAATGAGAAAAAAATATAGTATAGTATACTTGGGCAAAATTCAGAATTTTCAAAATATTCCTTTTTACTATTCGGGGATTTTTTAGGAACGATCCCTTATTTTAAAAAAAAAAAAAAAGAATGTAAATTATATTTTATATTTGTAAATATTAGTTGAATATTGGGGAAATATAGCATTAAATTAACAATTTCCAAAACCAAATTTTCTGTATAGAAAAGTAGTGCAGCTCAATTGTAACTGGGTGTGGTTAGGTTGAGACTTGAGACACAGGTTGGAGAACCTACAGCTTTATTACTAAACGCACAAACAGCACACACGTACAACTAACTGTAGATAATATTTAACACATTTAAAGACAAATAATTCTAGATCCGTCCATGAATAAGCCGAAAATAAAGATACTCAGGTATGCACCGGATGCGTGAAATATATATCCTCTTCGGGTGTGAGACTGTAAGTCAAGTGTTACACAGGGTTGTGCTAAATATAATTCCTCTAGGGATGAGAGATTAAGAACTAAGCGTTTCTCAACAGAAGCGAGTGGCTGTGCGGTACAACATATTTCTCGAGGACTACTGACCATTTCGCCTGAACACCACAGGAAGCGCACGCTCTTTTAGTGCGTAAGGGTCAGCACGATTACAGTATATAAACTCATGTTTGTGAAAATTGCAACACCATGAAGGACTTACGCGAGTGAGTTGAAATTTTCAGGAAATGCAAATTAGCGCATGATATGCAAATGATTAGAATTTCAAATCCGTGGCGCATGCGTATGCTGAGCAGCGCCCTCTGAACGGCGGATGGATCCGAATAAATAGATGGCTGTAGCGAGGCGTGTATGGTTATCTGCTAGTGGTAAACGTTAGTTCAATCGTTACTTATGCCTCTTCGACGAAAGAGAGCGAGATTTGAACAACTTACAGAGTTTGGACGGGGGACAATCATCAGCCTTCGTGAAGCTGGATTGTCTTATCGTGCAGTAGCCGCTCGTGTGCAGGTGACAGCAGCACAGTGATGCGTCTTTGGAAGCAGTGGATGGACGAGTGTCGGAAAACTCGGAAATCCGGGAGTGGACCCCGAAATGTGACGTCAGCTCGCGATGATAGACACCTAGTCCGCATGGCGCTGACGGACCGTACAGCTTCCTCTAGACAATTGGCAGCACAGTGGTCAATAGCTACAGGTATTTCATTGCGTGCTTCATCAATTTTTAGACGTCTGCTGCAGCGTGGACTGCGCGCAAGGGCTCCTTTATAGAGGATCCCTCTCACGCTAAACCATCACCGCCTGCGGCTACAATGGGCCGCTCAGCATAGAGACTGGCGTGCAGATTGGCAGCATGTCGTGTTTTCTTACGAATCCCGCTTTAATTTGTGGTACCATGATGGCCGCATTCGTGTCAAACGCTATGCCGGTGAACGCCACCTTCTGGAGTGCATTATCGACCGCCACAGTGGACGAACACCCGGAGTTATGTTCTGGGGTGACATAGCATATCATGGACGATCTCAATTGCTAAGAATTGTGAGCAATATGAACAGTAACCTGTACATCAGTGAAGTTCTACAGCCCCAAGCTGCTGCCTTCCTTCAAAGCTTGCCAGGCGCTGTATTTCAACAGGACAATGCCCGCCCTCATATCGCTAGGACTGTTCAATCCTTCTTTGCAACGCGGCAGGTACAGCTTCTTCCTTGGCCGGCGTATTCCCCGGATATGTCGCCGATTGAACATGTGTGGGATTTCGTTGGTCGGCGTCTCGCTCATGATACTCGTCCTGTTGCTTCTGCAGACGAACTTTGGGGGCGCATACGAACAATATGGAATGCTCTTCCTCAGGCAGACATTCAAAATTTGTTTGGCTCCATGCCACGTCGTGTAGCAGCACTTATTGCGGCGCGTGGTGGTTACACAAAATACTGATTCGATCTCTTGTTATTGTTTGTTTGCTTTGAACATTTAATCATTTATTTGTACCACTACCACTCAACTGTGTATTAAATTTCATTCAATTATGACGATTCCTTCATGGTGTTGCAATTTTCAAAAACATGAGTTTAATAATAAGTTCTGATATTATTAGAAAAAAAACAGATGGGAATATTACTTAATTTTTGTTTAAGGACCAGATAAAAATAATGAATTGAAAAGAAAAAAAACCTAGATATTTATCCTTTTACATTGATTGCGTAGTTCAATGATTACAAAATCTAGACGATTTTCTCACAATCTAAGCATTTTTAGCACTTAGAGTTTCTACTGTATGTAAAAATTATATTTCAATTTTTATTACAGTTACAAATATTTAATTCATTTATAAAATTAAATCAACAATAAAAATTTTGATAGGAAAATGGATACAATTTTAAAAAGTTTCTTAAAAGCATATATATAAAACCTAAACTTAAAAGCAAGTTGAATTTTTAAATAATAATAGTTAGTTTAATATTTTCAGATTTAACTTCATATTAATGTTAAGACAATCTTCTTAAAGAGCAAATTTTTTTCAGATTTATTCAGTTTTTAAAATGGCCTTTAAATTAGTTTCATTTTATAAGTTACAAAATACTTTATTAAACTGAATCTTTTTTAAAATTATTATCAGTGTGTAAATACATAAAATGATGAAGATATTTTTTGCAAGTTGAATTAATTAAGAGAATTATTAATGATTAAAAAATAAAATAAAGATTTAAAATGAACATGAATATTTTTAAAAATGAATGACTGAATGGAAAAATATTTTTTTTTTATATGAAAGCAAATATAATTTACAATTTTTTCTTCATGGTTTAGAATATTAGTAATTATTAAAAATTGCAATTATAGCATCTGTACTAATGATTAAAACACTTAAACATTATAAATTAATTCGTTAAAATTTCAATAAAAAAAAATTATTTAAATGGGAAAAACGTAATTTATTAATATTGTGGGAATGCATACCATAAAAGCATTTTCTGAGAATCAGAGTTAAAAGAAAGGTAATATAAATTTTAAATACGTGTTTTCAAAAATATAACAATTTTTAAAATTTGTTTACATATAGGACTTAAAACTGTTTGCCTGACTCGTGGCTCAATGACAACGCTTGAAGCTGGTGAGCATTAAGGTGGAGGTTTATTCCGCTGGCGGCTTTGCTGTAGACACTGTTGTAAAACACAAGCAGCCTCGATGACGTTTGTGATGTTCAGCATTTTGCCTAGTCAGTCAAACTCCCTGGTGGGAGTTTTTCGAGTTTTCTCCGTACGATACACAAATATTGTGTTGTTCCACTCCTAAAAGTTCTCCCGGAAGGCACTGCCCTCTTTCTTCAGTGACTCGGAGCCAAGTCACACTACAGGTGTTCCATCACAGCAAAAGCTGCACATGGGTTCTTGGACTTGGTCTAGATGTGTTGATGTTTTTTTTCAAGTCGGATAAAAAAATTTCTTTGAAAAAAATTTTTTTTTAATTTTTTTTGTTTTGAGATTATTATCATCATTATCATCAATGGCGCAACAACCCCAGGGTGGGCGAAGTCCGTGTGCCTACTTTCAGGTTTCTAGACGGTAGATGATTCCTTTTTACGGGTAGGGTAGGGTTTCGTTCCTTATCTCTACATAAGATAAGGAACGAAATAATAAATCAGGATAAGGAAGATAAGGAAGGAAATAATAAATTGTGTAGTTTCAATTTCAAATTGTTTATGTAATAAAATGGATATTATATAATTGCTCATTTTTGGAAGATATTTTTTATGTTGTACAAGCTTTTGTTCGTGATTTTTATTTAAAGGAAAGAAATTTCGTTATAATTTCACAAACTCAAAAAAATTATGTTTAATAATTTGACCTTTTTAACAATTCAATTTTATTTTATATATGTCATTATAAATGAAATCTCTAATCAAACAGAATTTATTACAAATGAATGCGTGACCGTACGGAACCTTTACTATTCAAATTATTTTGGGTGATGGGTCTCATGGGATAATATAACAACTGTTTTTCTATAAAAATAAAAGCGTGACTGACAATCAAACAAAACTGTATGTGACATAAAGTGTAATTTTTATTTTTTATTCTGCGTCCCCAACGGTAATAACTTAAATTCCCAACAGGTTTTGAATTGTGTTAAGAATGAAAACTTGGATTGACAAGGCGTATGATATAACTTTTTTTGTTGCCCATGTTTGTCAGTTTGGGTCCCAAAAAAATTGTCGATAAGGGACCCGATTCCTAATTAAAAAAATATTATTTTAGGTGTGTTTTTTCACAAATGAGATAAAGGTGATGCCACGTGAGCGAATTTTGTAATCGGAAACTTTACAAGGAAATAGTTTAATTCGTTTGATTTAAGTTTTTAATTCAATGTTTGATGCATTTAACTAAATTTTATCATTAAAAAAGTTTTTGTAACATTTTTTCAAATAAACTAAATTCTATATTTTCTGATACGATATCATACTTCGATAAGACAAAATATTAATAAATAAAACTAAACGTAAATAATTTTAATGCATATATTATATATTAAATAAATGTTTCAATAATTAAATAATAATTTGCTTTACCAAAGATATTGGAATAATTTTTTTTTGCTTAAATTAGAACTGCTTTGGTCTTTCATTATATATAAAATTGGTTGTACTTATATTGGAAAATAATAAGATGTTATTTAAATTGTACTTTTAAGAAAATAGGGCCTGAATGGCCAAGTGGCCAGCGCTCTGGTGCTCGGTACTAGAGGTTTCGGGGAATCGGAGGTGCCACGGGTGTTTGTAGTGGTTCGAATCCACTTTAAGCCGTAGGTCCCGGTCCTAATAGGATCGTAGAGCGTTTCGGGGGCATTGTTACTCCCGCGTCCGTGGCTTATCTTCAAGTTACACGCGCCTCCTGGGTAATGCAAAGTGAGTACGTCTGTGCAGCAGCACTTGCCTTAAGGCATCCAAAGACCAAGCTGTCTGTGTTTGCCAGCTGCATTAGAAAGAAAAAAACTTAAAAAATATATATATTAAAAGGATTTTTAAAAATATTCAACTATTTAACATGCTATAAGTATGATAGTTTATGGTATGTATATAATTGATTTGTACGTGTAATTTTAAAATAACATGCCTATTTATTTCATTATATTATATACGTATTTAGATATTATTTGGTATTGCCAGCTAAATCATAAGACCAAACAATAAACCATCGATAAATCTCATATTTGAAAGTTGGTGGTCTGAAAAGAAATAAAGGATTATTTCTGGTTATGATATCAAAATAGTGAAGAAAAAAATCAACGTATAATATATAAATTTTAAATAGTAAGATCTACGTATTATATATTAGTAAATATTATGCAGTAAGATCTACATACAATATATACATTTTAAACAGTAAGATATACACATAATATATAAATTTTACGCAATAAGATCTACGTAAAATGTATAAATTTTAAACAGTAAGGTGTACATATAATATATAAATGTTACGTCATCGGGTTTTATCCGACTTTTGTCCATTCTCTGATAAAGATAAGGGGACTTTGTCTTCTGGGAAGAATTTTGAGTGGAAACCGATACTCATTTTCATGTAATATGAGGAAAACTCATAAACTTCCACCAAGTAACCTGCTTATCGGTATAAGATATACATGCACTTTGTCATTCGACATTGATTCTGCTCTTTTCTAAAACGCATTTTATTTCATGAGGATATTTGCAATCACTAACATGGACTAAATGGTTTTCTAAAACGTTCCTTTTTGTTCTCTTTTAAATTATTGTGTGTGTATTTCTTACATAGTTTTTGTCATATATATATATATATATATTCGTATATACTACATATATATATATATATATTTTGGTGCAACACAACTAACCCGCCTTGGCATGTGGTGCCACAAGTCCTAAGATGGCGTATTCATTTGTTTAAATTGCGCATGCAAAAATTTCTATATTTTGTTTGACTAATAATTTATCACACTTTTACAAAAATATTTCCATTTATTTTTGTAATGGCCAAAAAATATATTTATTTTGAAATGGCCAAAGAAAAAAGCAATGTATTAAAAATACATTATGTGTGCATCCATATATTCAAAAATCTGTCGAAATTGTGATAAAAAAAATTGGCATTGATTTTAAAATAATATTCTTGAGAATTTATGACAGGTATTACCTGCTTTATTTACGAGTTTGTAGTTATGAGCTCGTAGAATAATTAAATTATATTCTGCAAACTCATGATGCGCATGCATCTTGGAACATCTAATATATCAGGTTCTATGTTTCATTTTAAGTGACCTCAGTGGCACATCCCTAAATACTCACAGGAGATTGTTGATAGCAGAGCAAACCAGACTCTTGTTAGCGCCTTTGGTTCAACTCACACCTGCGAATTGTTTTTTCTAAAATGAAATTGGCCAAAAACAAAACACGTTCAAACATAACTGAAGATTACCTGCAACTGCTTATCAATTACGATGTACAAATACTGAAATTAAAATTGATTTTCAAAAAGCTAATTGAAAAGAGTGGAGAAACAAATACTGCACTAGTAAAATAAATATTTTTTAATGATTTTTATTTTTTATTTCGTTTATATTTATATATTTTTCATTTTTAGTGTTATACTTTTCTTTACAATGTGAGTTTAGTATCATTATTATTATATTATCTATTTTACATGTAAGAATAATAGTAAACATAATAACAATAACTCGTTGTGTTTAAATTTTTCACTCCAAATAATGTCTATAATGGGTAAAATCTAATATGGCGATATATAATTTTATTTACGACCTGCGGAGTCATGATGCAAAGTGGCCCTAAGATCATTTGGGTTGGCACCCCGTGATAGAGCGCAGTCATCAGTGTCATATCAGATTCGATCTATTAATAACATGTTCCAATTATAACTTTCAGGTACAAGGAAACTCACAGGCTAAAAGATAACTTACGTCAGCGTTACGCATTAGCATTCAATTATCGTCATAAGAGTTAATAAAAAGATGAATTAATCGAGAACCTTTTTTAGAATTTTCTTGTGAGTTTTGATTAAGCAGCATCTTAGAACTGGATGGGATAAAAATGCCTTTTTAGTAATATATTTTAAGTTATTCCATACACAAGTATATATATATATATATATATTATTTATTACTTTATACTTTATGTATAGTTAGTATTTAAAATTGAAAGATATTTCTATTAAATAATAATTATTATGTCTTCAGAAGTTCTATACAGAATATTACAAGTAACAAAATTCATAAAAGTTATAGTATATGTTAATCATTTACAAAATATTAAAATTTGTTATAAAAACAGGAAAATTTTAATGTTTGTCTAAGCAAAATATAAATAATGTACATAAATATAAATTCCGAAACAATCAGTCCCAAAATTTAATGTGTCAAATCACACATTGTCTTAATTAATATGTGCATATTTTAATCGAGTAATTTCAATCAATCAATTAATATGTGCATATTTCAATTGAGAATTTCAATCAGTTAATTAATATGTGCATATTTCAATCAATTAATTAATGTGTGCATATTTCAATCGAGTGTAAAAGATATAAATAATTTATACCAATAAACGAACTTTTATTGTAATAAAATTTAATGGATATTTTAATTTTTATTGTTATTAAAAAATAATACAACAGACATCTTCAAAATATCATCTATATTTTTGTGATTAAAAATCTCTTTATTTCTTATTCTAAAACGTCCGTCCCAGAATTTAATGCATCAAATACAAATTGAATTATTACTCTTTTTGCATACCGTACTTTAAAAAATACGGTATTTTTTTCCCTAGCGCGCATGCTCATGCGTATCTGTAATAATGTTTCCTATGAGCATGCGCTCTAGAGAGAAAAATGCCGTATTTTTTAAAGTACGGTATGCAAAAACTCTCTAATTTTTCCATTAGCTTTCTGCTTTGAAACTGGCTCCTCAAATTTAAAAATTCAACACGCTGTCCACCAGGAATGCTTTGATTCACTTTAATATTACTAAACGTTACACTTAAAAACTTTCTGAAATATGTATAACAAACAGTTAATATCAAAAAGAATCAGTAATATAAACTAGCAATCAAAACCAAAAGTAATTTACATTACTAAGCTAAAAGTGAATTAGTAATAACCGGAATTTGCCTTTACGAATCGAATCTTATCGAATGAGACGCATCCGACCGCAATGGAAACTGAAACAATTTTATCCGTTATGAGATCAAATATAGTTGCAGGAGAGCCCCTGCGAAGGGGAATTGATTAAGCATCCTTGAAGAATAACCCGTCCGGTATGAAGGATGCTCCTCATAAAAGCTGGAGCAACAACACGACCTGAGTGGCAGATGAAAAATGTAGCATTTCTGCCACAGATGGCGGCGGATCTAAATCACCATCAAAGCGATTGATCCCCTATCGAAATATATTAATTATGACTTTTTCCTTTCTTGGATTTCAATTTTATATGAAACTATGCAACTGCTTATCATTGAGAAAAATATTTAGTGTCTGCTTTATAAATTAATTTCATTTTTAGGAAGTAATATACTTTGCTGGAAAAGACAAAGACGTTTAATGTATTGGGATGGCAAGGTAGTTTTATTGATTTACACATTTTAAAAATATTGCGAAACCGAAATTACTTTTTTTTTTTGCCGATACAATAGAAATATAAAATTATTTTAACCATTACGTTGTTTGTTCGAAACGTTGTTTATTTGATTTTTTGATCAATTAGATTGTATATGTTATTATTGTTGATTAATATCGTTATTAGTATTGTTATCGTATTCTTCATAAAGTTATTGTTGATTAATATTGTTCTAGTAATAGTATGGTTGACGGTAGTATTGATCACCATCTTATTATTTATTAATGTTGTTGTTTCCTTTTTATATTTATTTTCTTCATTTATTAATTCATTTATAATTAATTTCTATTTAAATTTTCATTGGATGGTTTGGTTTGTCTCTGTATAGTCATTTTTTGCGCACTTTAGGCTAACTAGACCGGGACCTATAGAATTCCGATACATTGACAAATATCCATGCCAGCACCAGGATTCAAACCTGAAATATGTGATTCCAAAGGCCAAAGAGCTAGTCAATTGGTCATCAGGTTACCACAGGTTTCCGATTCGAGTCCTGGCGGTGCCATGGATATTTGTAGTGATTCGGAATCCACATTAAGCTACAGGTCTTGATCTCATAAGACTTTAAGAGCATTAGGATGGAGGTTCAATTCACTGGCGGCTTTGTTGTAAATAATGTTTCAAAAAACGTTTAGGCTCGATGGTGTTTGCGATGTTCAGCATCTTGCCTCTTTTTAGTCGACTACCTGGTGGGATTTTTCTGGTTTTCTCCTAAACGATAGCAAATGCAGGGAGTTCCCCCCAACTGACCTGCATTTTCATCCTCACGGAGCAGAAGTGAAACTTCTACCTATGGGTGCTACATCGTAACAGAAACTGCCCTCCCTCCCTCCCCATTTTTTTTTCTTCCTTCCATGAGGGATACGACAACTTCATAAGTATATCATTCTTTATCATTCTCAGTGATATTGATAATATATTTTCAGGCATTTTTTTACATTTTTTTAATATAAATAAGCAATTTAAGAAGGAAAAATATTATTTTTTAAACATTTTATTTTTAAATTGCTTTTTTTATTGCACTGCATCCAAATTTAATGCACTGTTTTGATTGATTTTACGAATTTATGATTTTACAAAGAACATTAAAATGACATTTATACATTCATTAAAGTGCAAAAACTTTTAACCTTAAAGTCACAAAACCTAAATAAATTCAGCAATTAACAATAAAAATTATTGGAAGACTTCAAGTCACTCTTGAAAAGCGAAACAAAAATCAAAGGCGGTCCTTTTAAAAGTTTTCCCGAAGACTTGCCAATGTGAAAATTGGTATTTGAAACTGTCCCTAGCGGCAATTATCTCTTCAAATGTCAGTAAAATGTTTCATATGCAAATTACCGACGTCCGTTTCCATGGAAACAGCTAAACATAATCTGGATCAAACACCGGGCAAGAATCTTTGACATTGAATAGTTCCCGAGGGAAGGTGTTTTGGAAATTTGCGACGACGCATAATTTCATTATATTTTATGAATTCAGTCTAATGAAGTAAACTCCAGTCGAGGCTCCGAGGGATGCTTTACATGTATTGCTTTCTCGTAAATGAAAGTGCATTTATGTTCTTTGGTGAATTAATAAAATCTTCAGTTTTTCTCGTTTGTTGTCGTTCCCTTTCAACAGATTTCTTTTTAATTTTTGATATTTAACATGATGTGTTTGGTACGTATTATAATTTTTTAATTACTGTATTCATTTTTCGCCAGGAGACTGAATATTTTAAATGTCATTATTTGTGTTTACATTTAGGCAGGAATAATAAGGGTTTTTAAAGGAAAATAAGGATATTTATTTAAAAATTTATTAATTTTGAAATATTGTATCAATTTATTTTATGCTACCAAATGCAATATGTTAAAACTTTATTTAATCTTTATTTCTGAATAAAGATAAAAAAAAAGGCTATTTTCAGATTACAGCAATCAATTTATGCGGTAAAATTAATTGTCAAATAATGAAAATACAACATTACAGATCAAAAGATAAAATAATATTGAGAAATATTTTACATTGATTAAATATAAAAATATGGGGCATGATGGCTGAGTGGCTAGCGGTCTGCTGCTTGGTACCACAGATTTCTGATTCGAGTCCCGGCGGTAATATGAATGTTTGTAGTGGTTCAGAATCCATTTTTAACCGTAGGTCCCGATCTAATATGATCGTAGAGCGTTGCAGATGTATTGTTACTCCGTGTCCGTAGTTTATCTTCAAGCTACACGCACTCATCTACAGCTACGACGACCGGGGCCTGATGACCGAGTGCCAGCGCTCTGGCGCTCGGTATCACGGGTTTCGGGCTCGAGTAGAGGTGGTGCCATGGATGTTTGTAAGTAGTTCGGAATCCCCTTGCAACTGTAGGTTCGTTTAGCCTAGAGTGTGCATAAGATGACCGTAGAGAGACAAACCAAACAGCTACGACGTTACTCGCCCCTGTGTAGTGCTAAGTGAGTAATGTCAGTGCAGCCCTTGCTTATGGCATAAAAGAAAACTGTCTAAGTGTTTTGCCAGCTGCATTAGAAAATAAATAAACATAAAAACAGAAACAAACAAAAAAATACTGGAAAAAAATTAATTCTTTATTTTCTGCAAAAAAAAAAAAGTGTGAAATAATAGCATGAGCAATTTGTTTAAGTGCAACAAATATATAAGATTAAAACATGTATCATTTTAATTTGAATAATTTTCATCTTCTGTATATAAGACAAATTTCCATTTATTTAAAACGTAAGTATTATCACTATTTCTTGGTTATAGCTCATTTATATTTTCTAGGTACATTTACCCACAAATTATCTATTAAGTATTTATAGTGAGCTTTGTAATAAACAATATCCATCACAGGCAGCAGCATTTAAACTAATAGGGATTTTTATCTCCTACATTATTTGCAAAAATATATTTTTTGTTTCAAATGCTGGATGGTTTGATTTGAAGTCATTCACGATTATGATTACAGAAAAATATTTTTTTTGTATTTTATTATTGTACATCAGTGGGTTTATGTTCCACTAATGTGATAATACCTTCATGAAGGGATTTCATCATCAGGTGGGTTTTGTGCACCATTATACCAGCACTAACAGACAGCTGACAGCTGATGAAGGAAAACAAACGGAATTTAAAGGACTTTATGGGTAATTTACCTCTTAACGTTTCTACCACACAGCTTGAAATTTGAAGAAATTGCCTACATAAGCCAGTACTGCCAGCAAAATTTAACCCTAATATTCATGCATTATAGATGCACATTATCATCACTATGTTCCAGTACTATCACACTATCGTTACTAAGTTTATACATTATCACACTATTGATACTACGTTCATGCCCTACCACACTATTGATACTGCATTCATGCCCTACCACACTATCGTTACTACGTTTACGAATTATACAGTTATTACATTATCGCATTATGTTCATGCTCTTTACAATAGCACTTATGTGTCATGCACTATGCTGTTATCACACACACTATTGTATTATGTATCTTATGCTACTATCACACTATCGCATTATATTCATGCATTTTTGTTGCTATCCCACTATTGCATTATACTCATTCACTTTACTATCCCACTATCGCATTATACTCATGCATTATGTTGTTATCCCAATATATTCGCATTTTGTTGCTATATTCTCATGCATTTTGTTGCTATCCCACTATCGCATTATACTCATGCACTTTACTATCCCACTATCGCATTATACTCATGCACTTTACTATCCCACTATCGCATTATACTCATGCATTATACTCATGCATTATGTTGTTATCCCAATATCGCATTATATTCATGCATTTTGTTGCTATCCTACTATCGCATTATACTCATGCACTTTATTATTCCACTATCGCACTATGTTCATGCTATTACATTATTTACTATCGCATTATGTGTCATGTATTATGCTGTTATCACACTATCGCACTATGTACATGCATTATTGATGCACATATTCGCCATCTTCACTGTAGACTGTGGCGACCTGGTGGCTAATTGGCTAGCGCTCTGCCCTTTGATATTAGAGGCTACAGGTTCAAATCCTAGCTGTGCCATCGATGTTTGTTAGTGGTTTGGAATCCACTTTAAAATGTAGATATCGGTGTGTTTAGATCTCGTGTGCACAAGATGACCGTAGAACGACAAACCAAACTGTGGATGACGAATTTTCAGTTTGTCCATGATTGGTGAAATTCAAATTGAAATCCCGAAAAATTCAGCTTTCTTTTGCTTCAAGCTGATCTGGAGCCTGTTAAATAAAATGTTACATGTATTTGTAATGAGATTCACTGCAATTATTATTTTCGTATTGGTATTGAGCGTATTCTAGATATATTTATGGATAATTTGTAAATGTCCAAGAGATTTCTGTTACAATTGCTTGTGGCTGAATACAAAGTAATTCAAATTTAATTGTCCACACTTTGAAATTTAATTGTTTCAATTAAACATCAATTTCTTGATTCTGAGGATTCTAATTTTTGTTTTACCTGAACAACTTGTATACAAGATTCTAAAAAAGAAGCAAAATAATCCTGGTATGTGGGATGATTTCTGAGGACTTACGCTTCACAGCACGTTTAAGACTTCATTGGTCGGGCCGTAAAACAGAGAGCGAAATCGGCCTTTAACTACGCAATAAAAGAGCGTCCGCTATAAAGCAGAGTGGCTGCAGCCCTCTAACAGCGCCGGGAAGTTAATAAGTAATCAAGAGCACTACCGGATATTGGCTGATGAAACACGAATATAGTGAGCGAATCCAAATATTTACCAGAAAACAATTTATTATCTTTTCGTATTTTTTATGTTGAATGTTTAATATTATCTTATTTTTTTCCTGAATTTACGAGTAGAAAAAATAAAACTAGCTCGTCAAAACAAAACTTTTAATTACAGCTCTGTCTCTTCAGTAGTTTAAAATGTACAAAGCGTATTCTATAAATATTGTAAAAAAATTGATATTTACTATATTTCGAGTTAAATTTAAAAATCATGTTTTGATAGCATGAAAACCAAATAAAAAATAATGATTTGTTTCAATTATTTCCAAAATACTATTTTGATACGTGATTTGTCAAAGTCATGATCTATCAGTTATATATATATATATATATATATATATATGAGAAAGAGAGAGAGGGAGAGATATGTAGAATATATATTTATTGAATAAACTGTCGACGTCAACATTATAAAATTTAAACGTAAAGACTCAATAAAAAATACAGAATAATGAATAAAAATATCACCCAAAACTTTAAAATGACCTTGAGTGCAATTATTGATATTATTACTTAAAAAAAAAAATTACAATTTTAACGGCTTTAGCAGCAGATCTATAGTAGTAGATCCTTTTTGACATAATGCACAGAGTTTATATGTTATATTTTTTAAGAATAATTTGCATTGGACAATGCTATACTTGAAGAAATCTAAAATATTTATATTATCTGTAATTCACGTATTTATTGAGAATATGTTTACTAAACCTACTGATTGGTATGTATATATTAATTGGAATTATATTTATTTTTAATATTAATATAACATATTATTATAATTATTAATAATTATTCTATATATATTTATATATTATATATTACTCAATATAGTAAGAATAAATATTATACTTACCATAATAAATATCCTTACGAATTGTGAAATATGAATTACCTATTACCTCATGGTTTATTTATATGTTGCTATAAGTCCTTTTTTGAAATTCGCTTATATTTACAAGGGTATTTCATTCCAAGTTTGAGTCATTCATTATAACTGCATTCTTAGCCATGAAACTCTTGATGCAATGAAAATAGGGCATATAACGCTTACGATTCTTGGAATGCATGTCCATAATACATTCCCTTAGATACAAATGATAACAAGAAGAGGAACAGAAATGGGAATTATGTCTGGCGTTGGATAAGAGGTTGCTAATGCAGGTATAATCTGCTTGCTTTATATTTTCTGACCATTAGCTTCTTATCTCTATTGATGAGGTAATGGTGTTGCATGTAACTCAGTATTTATAGTCTATACCGTCTGGATTAGTATTCCCTGCTTCTGTTAGTACTATTTGGTATTCCTCCTCTAACCCTAGTGTAAGAGGAACGCATCTGTTTAGTAATTATTTATAGGAAGAAACAATTCTAACGCAATGCTAATGGTTAATCCATAACTATAGGGTTAAAAGTTTTCAGTATGAGTAAAGTAATCATAATAAATACAATTTTACAATTTTGTTTACTGTCTACTTCCATCAGTATTTCTTGATACTCGTAAAGAATGAAGGTATTTATTAATCTAGATATTAAATGAATTAATTTTTGATCTAATAATTTAAAAACTAAAATATTCAGATTTTTTTTGTTTAAAACACAGCAAAGATAATGCAAAGAGATGCAATAAATAATTTAGTAGAGTTTAGGTATAATTTGTGAAATCAAATAACAAAGGAAATTTAAGGTTTGAAGCTCCAAGGCTTCAGGAATTGGGCTAATTTCATTTTTTTTAAAAGTAATAAATAATTTGTAAATATTTAAATGAACAAGATTCAATATTTTTTTTTTTTATTTTATAACTGGAATTTTTTTTTTTTTTTTTAATTTTTGGACTTTAAATTTAATATATGTTTTTGTTTGTCACTTTAAAATATATGTAGTTAAAATTTATTTTTATTTATCTATTTACTTCTAACTACCCTGTTCCTAGCTATTGCAACATTCAGTACTGAGGTATATATCCGAAGCTAACGACTGCTTTAAAAAAGGAGGAGGTTCTATGATGATTGTGCTCATGTGTTTAAGCGTTTCACATCACATAATGACCTTCATAACTTGAAATTGTGGACACTTGCCCTTAAAAGTCTTCTAAGAAGAAATAATATTTCCTTCACCATTTTCGATAGTCTGATTCTAGTGTTTAATCCATAAAGTCGAGAAGTGAATAAAAAAAATTAAATTTATGTATTTATCATTATTATTAATATAAATGAATTTTCATTGAAATAACTCTATTGGTGGTTGTTTTTAAATTTTATACTTGCATATTGAAATTTAAACTGTAATTTTTACATATACATTAATTAATATTAGTAGTTAGTTGGTTTACTACAGTAAATTAGACTGTTATAATTAAATTAATTAATTGATGAATTCTAATTCTGTCTTGTAATATTTGCTGTTGTATGATGCTAAACTATAGGAGCGATATTTTGATAGTTATTCTTTTTCTTGGAGAGTAAAAAATTAATTTAATAAAAATCTGTAAACGTGAAAAGTTTGTATTACATAAATCAAAAAATATACTATAACATCGATTCAAATAAGCCAGTTACAAGACATAAAATTTCACATATCCATTTTTTAAAACAGTTTAAAACTATCCAATTTACCATCAAACTTCCTTTTCTGATTATGACTTTTGACTTAAATGCATTTTAACTGCAAATAATTCCATGAGTAAACTTCCACAGCAAAACACAGTAGTTTAAAGATGAAACAGAAGCTATAATTAGAAGCTAAAATAGAAATTATGAATATGAAATGTTCAGTGACAAAAAGTAATCAAAACAAACAGTAAAAGATTGATCCCAGAGATAATAAAAAATTTCAGATGATAATATTGCGAGAAAAACCAACTATACATTATTGTTTATAAACATTTGTATAATACTTAAAATGCTTTTTAAAGGACAGGGAAATTATTTATTTATATGAAAAACACATTCATTCCTTAGTTATTATTAGTTTTTAAATTTAATATCGTTGTATTTATTGCTAAAGACAAAAAGGTATAGTCCCGAATTTTAAAGCTTCCACCAAATTGGCATTTAATAAGCAAAGCACAGTAGTTGAGGTACGTTATCAAAAATTATAACAATTTTCATAACAAATCAATTACAAAATTATAATTTTTAGATGTCAAATAACTTC
Organism: Caerostris extrusa; assembly: GCA_021605095.1. Taxonomy (NCBI): domain Eukaryota; kingdom Metazoa; phylum Arthropoda; class Arachnida; order Araneae; family Araneidae; genus Caerostris; species Caerostris extrusa. The sequence goes on along the minus strand of BPLR01015960.1, from coordinate 90,205 downwards.
CAATCTCATCATCGTCATAATTAGCCCAAAAATCTCCTGTTGGGTCAAGGTCGTCTGCCTATTGGCAAGTTTCGAGACAGCGGCTGTTTTCTTTTTTTGCGGGGAAGGATTTTCAGTCCTACGTCCAATTCTCTACAGTTATTTTAGAGCGAGGTTTATGGTTTAAAGGGCTACCACCACCACCATCAAGCCAATACAAACATTCATGGTACGGCAAAGGCCCGCATCCGAAACCTCTGGTATCGAGCGCCAGAGCGCAAGTCCCTCTACTATCAGGCCCCAACTACAAATCTACATTATATAAAAATCAAATAATTATTACGCATATTTACAAAACTAAATTTTTAACAATATAATAACCAGCAATGAAAAACATTCTTTAAAAATCTACAAGCCCATTATCCCATTTAAACTGAACAACAATCTTTCTCCATAAACAAATACACATTTAAGAAAGAAAAAAACCTATTTCAATTTACACCATCAGCACTGAAATTCTTCCTGGCATGATATAAAGTTCTACGAAAAGGTATTTACAGCCGAGGGAAATCTTCTTCTTTCCGTTAAAAAAATAGTGGAGAAGACGAGTCGAGAAATTGAAACTCAAACAACTTCGAGCTCGCTGGAGAAAGATTAAGTGCCTCCTGCCTCTTGAGGCATCATCTGGCGAACAAAGCCTCTAATCCCTCCGAGAGAAAGAGGAGGAGAGACGAGTCTTGTCTCAGAACAAACAAGATTCATCCGTCACCGGTTGCCTGTCAATGCTGAGGGATAGTTAGATATCTGATAACTTGACCTGCCTTAACCATTACACGACTCCTCTGCCTTCACTCTGGAAAAATAAACGCATTCTTTCTGGGCTGGTGTTTGGACAAGTGGTGTAAAAGCTTCCGGTGAACAGGTAAAAGAAGAAATTTCTTATTTTTATCTTAAATATCCTTTTACAAATAGGTAGTTTTTTAAGATGGTTTTCCGTAATAGTTTAAAGGTTCTTTATTGGTTATTGTTAATATAATTTCAATGTAAGGAAATCGGTTCTTAATTTTGACTCAAAAATACCTTTCCTTGGGGTATGATTGTCAGACATACGCCCAACTCTCTACAGTCATATTAGAGCAGAACCTGAATGGCCTCTGATGCTGTGTGAAACAGGTTTCGAATTCAAATCCCGCGGTGCCATGGATGTGTGTGTAGTGGTTCAGTATCCACTTTAAGCAGTAGTCCCTGGTCTCATTTGAGCATAGAGCGTCACAGAGCCCAATCAGACTTCTCACCCACATCATTCCCAAACTGTATAGGGACAACTCTCTTCTAAGCAAAGTGATGTTGTATGATGTTGTAGTAGTCATATTAGAGCTATAAATATGGTTTAAAGTGGATTCCAAGCTACTATGAGCATCCATGGACTCGAAAGCGAAACCTGTGGTACTTAGTTCCAGAGACAAGTCGCTCAACCAAATCAGTTCCTAACTACAAATATACATTATATTAAAATCAAATAATTATTCCACATGTTTACTAAAGAATTTCTTAAAAATATGATAACCAGAAATCAATACAATCATTTAAAAATCTACAATCCCAGTAATCCATTTAAACTAAACAACCATCTATCTCCATAAACCAACAGACATTTAAGAAAAAAACCGAACAATTTCAATATACGCCATCAGCACTGAAAATCTCCCCGCATGACATAAAGTTCTACAAAAATGTATTTACAGCCACGGAAGATCTTTTCTTTCCTGGTAAAAAAAGAGTAGAGAAGACGAGTCTAGAAATTTAAACTCAAACAACTGAGAGAGCGCGCTGGAGAAAGATTAAGTGCCTCCTGCCTCTCTGAGGTATCATCTGGCGAACAAAGTCTGTAATCCCTCAGAGAGAGAGAGAGAGAGGAGATACGAGTCTTGTCTCAGAACAAACAAGATTCATCCGTCACTGGCTGCCTGTCAATGCTGAGGGATCGTTAGATATTTGATAACTTGGCCTACCTTAACCATTACACGACTCGGCCTTCAGCGGAAAAAAGAACGTATTCTTGCTTGGCTGGTGTTTGGACAAGTGGTTTAAAAAGCTTCTAGTGTGAATAGGTAAAAGAAGAACTTTTTCTTTGTTATCCTAAATATCCTTGGACAATTAGGTAGTTTAATCTGGTTTCTCATAATAGTTTAAAAGTTCTTCTGTTATTGATTGTTGTTAATATAATTTCAATAGAAAGAAATAGGTTCATAATTTTGACTGAAAAAGGGCCTTTTCTTAGGATATGATTGTCAGTCCTACGCCCAATTTTCAACAGTCATATTAGAGCGGAACCTGAATGGCCGTGTGTCTACCCTCTGGTGCTGCGTGAAACAGGTTTCGAGTTCAAGTCCCGCTTTGCAATGGATGTTTGTAGGGGTTCATAATTCACTTTAAGCTGTTGTCCCCGGTCTATTTGAGCGTAGAGCGGCACAGAGCCCAATCAGACTTCTCCTCACCCACATCTTTTCCCAAACTGTATAGGGACAACTCAGCTCTAAGCACAGTGATGTCATGTGGTGTGGTTTGGTGTGGTATAGTAGTAGTAAAATTAGTCATATTAGAGTGGACCCCCGTTTAAATTGTATTCCAAAACATTACAATCATCCATGGGACCTCTGGGACTCGAATACGAAACCTGTGGAACCGAGCGTCAGAACGCAAATTTCTCGGCCATCAGGTCCTAACTGCAAATCTACATTATATCATCATCATCGTCATTGACGCAACGGCACATTGTGGGCCAAGGCCGTCTGCCTACTGGCATATTACGAGACGAGATATGTTTTTCTTCTGACGAGATAGAGGTGTCGGAAATACGGTTTAAATGAATTTCTATATTACATAAAAATTAAATAATTATTCCAATTTATTTACAAAACAATTTCTTAACAATATGATAACTAGCAACCAACAGATTAACTAAAAACCGACAATCCCATTATTCCATTTAAACTAAACAGCCAACTTTCTCCATAAACAAACAGACATTTAAGGAGAAAAAAAAAAAACTATTTCAAACTACACCATCAGTATATAAAATCTTTCTGCCATGATATAAAGTTCTACAAAAGGTATTTACAGCCCCGTGAAATCTTTTCTTTCCGTAAAAAAAGACGGAGAGAAGACGAGTCGAGAAATTGAAACTCAAACAACTGAGAGCGCACTGGAGAGAGATTAAGTGCCTCCTGCCTCTCTGAGGCATCATCTGGCGAACAAAGCCTCCCTAATCCCCTCAGAGAGAAAGAGGAGAGACGAGTCTTGTCTCAGAACAAACAAGATTCATCCGTCACCGGCTGCCTGTCAATGCTGAGGGATCGTTAGATATCTGATAACTTGGCCTACCTTAACCATTACACGACTCCTCCGCCTTCACTCTGGAAAAATAAATGTATTCTTGCTTGGCTGGTGTTTGGACAAGTGGTTTAAAAGCTTCCAGTATGAATAGGTAAAAGAAGACTTTTCTTATTGTTATCCTATACATCTTTGGACAAATAGGTAGATTAAACTGGTTTTTAATAATAGTTTAAAAGTTCTTCTGTTATTGAATGTTAATATAATTTCAATATAAAGAATTTGGTTCATAATTTTGACTCAAAAAATACCTTTTATTGTTTATGATTGCCAGCCCTACGCCCAATTCTATACAGTCATATTAAAGCGAAACCTGAATGGCCGAGTGTCTGCCCTCTAGTGCTGTGTGCAACAGATTTGGAGTTCGAGTTTCAGTGGTGGCATTGATGTTTGTAGTGGTTCGAAGCCACTTTAAGCAGTAGTCCCCGGTCTCATATGAGAGTAGAGCGTCACAGAGCCAAATCAGACTTCTCACCCACATCATTCCCAAACTGCATAGGGGCAACTCAGCTCTAAACACAGTGATGTGGTGTGGTGTGATGTTGTCATATTCATCATCATCATTGGCGCAACAGCCTAATGTGGGCCAAGGCCGTCTACCTAGTGATAGAATTCGAGACGAGAGATGTTTTTACTTTTTAAGGGTAGGGGTTTTCAGCTCTAAGTCCAACGCTAAACAGTCATAGAAGACCGAATCTGCGAATTAAAGTGAATTTCAAATCACTACAAACAACCATGGTACTGCCGAGACTCGAATCTGAAACTTGCGACACCAAGCGCCAGAACGCAAATCATTCTTTCTTATTCCGTATATTTCCAAAACTATTTCTTAACAATATGATAACCAACAATTAAAACATGCATTAAAAAATCTGCAATCCCATTAAAACTAAACAACCATCATTCTTCATAAACCAACAGACGTTTAAAAAAATCCAACTATTTCAATCTACACCATCAGCACTGAAAATCTTCCCGCATGATATAAAGTTCTACAAAAGATATTTACACCCACGGGAGATCTTTTTTCTTTTGTAAAAAGAGGAGAGAAGACGAGTGGAGAAATTGAAACTCAAACAACTGAGGGAGCGCGCTGGAGAAAGATTAAGTGCCTCCCTGCCTCTCTGAGGCATCATCTGGCGAACAAAGCCTCTAAACCCTCAGAGAGAGAGGAGAGACGAGTCCTGTCTCAGAACAAACAAGCTTCATCCGTCACCGGCTGCCTGTCAATGCTGAGGGATCGTTAGATATCTGATAACTTGGCCTACCTTAACCATTACACGACTCCTCTGCCTTCAGCGGAAAAATAAACGCATTCTTTCTCGGATAGTGTTTGGACAAGTGGTTTAAAAGCTTCTGCTTTGAATAGGTAAAATGGAAATTCTTCAATGTTATCCTAAATATAGTTGGACAAATATGTAGTTTAAATTGGTTTTTCGTAATAGTTTAAAAGTTCTTCTATTATTGATTGGTGTTAATATAATTTCAATATAAAGAAATTGGTTCATAATTTTGATTCAAAAATATCTTTTTTCTTGGGGTATGATTGTCGGCCCTACGCCCAACTCTATGCAACCATATTAGAGCGGAGCCTGAATGGCCAAGTGTCTACACTCTGGAGCTGTGTGCAACAGGTTTTGAGTTCGAATCTCGGAGGTACCTTTGATTTTTGTAGTGGTTCGAAATCCACTTTATGCCGCAGGCCCTTGTCTCATATCACCGTAGAGCGTCACAGAGCCCAATCAGACTTCTCACTCGCATCTTTCCCCCCCAACTGTATAGTCAACACAGCTCTAGGCACAGTGATATGGTAAGGTATGGTGTGGTATAGCAATAGTAGTAGTAGTAGTAGTAGTAGTCACATTAGAGCGGGATTTATGGCTAAATTGGATTCTAAACCACTATAAACATTCATAGCACTGCACTGAAACGCAAAACCTGCGGCACCGAGTTTCAGAGATCAAGTCACTCGGCCATCAGGCTCTAAATACAAATATAATTACATAAAAATCAAATAATTATTCCACATATTTACAAAATAAATTTTAACAATATGATAACCAGCAATCAATACATTCATTAAAAATCTACAATCCCATTATCCCATTTAAACTAAACAACCATCTTTCTCCATAAACCAACAGACATTTAAAAAAAAATCCCATCAATTTCAATCTACACCATCAGCACTGAAAATCTTCCTGGCATGAAATAAAAGTTCTACAAAAAGGTATTTACAGCCAGGGGAGAACTTCTTTCTGCTAAAAAAGAGTGGAGAAGACGAGTGGAGAAATTGAAACTCAAACAACTGAGAGAGCGCGTTGGAGAAAGATTAGTGCCTCCTGCCTCTGAGTCATCATCTGGCGAACAAAGCCTGTAATCCCTCAGAGAGAGAAAGAGGAGAGACGAGTCTTGTCTCAGAACAAACAAGATTCATCCGTCACCGGCTGCCTGTCAATGCTGAGGGATCGTTAGATATCTGATAACTTGTCCTACCTTAACCATTACATGACTCCTCTGCCTTCAGCGAAAAATAAACGTATTCTTTCTGGGCTGGTGTTTGGACAAGTGGTTTAAAAGCTTCCAGTGTGAATAGGTAAAAGAAGAAATTTCTTATTGTTATCCCAAATAGATTTGGACGAATAGATAGTTTAAACTGGTTTTTAATAATAGTTTAAAGTTTTTCTATTATTCATTGTTGTTTATATAATTTCAATAGAAAGAAATCGGTTCATGATTTTGGCTAAAAAATAATTTTTCTTGTCAAAATTATCAGCCCTACTCCAACTCTCTACAGTCATATTAGAACGGAGCCTGAATCAACCCTGATTGTCAATCAGCAGCCCAAGTGTCAACCCTCTGGTGCTGTGTGCAAAAGGTTTCAAGTTCGATTCCAGCCGGAGCCGTGGATGTTAGTAGTGGTACGGAATTCACTTTAAGCAGTAGTCCCCGGTCTCATATGAGCGTAGAGTGTTACAGAGCCCAATCAGACTTCCCACCCACATTATTTTTCCAAACTGTATAGGGACAACTCTGCTCTAAGCACAGTGATGAGGTGTGGTGTGGTGTAGTATTATTATTAATAGTAGTAGTAATATTCCTCATTATCATTGGCGCAACAGCCCAGTGTGGTCCAAGGCCGTCTACCTACTGGTAGATTTCGAGACGAAAGATGTCTTTATTTTTACGGGATAGGGTTGCCGGCTCTACGTCCAAAGTTCAACAGTCATAGAAGACCTCGACCTACGGCTTAAAGTGGATTCCGAACCACCATCAACATCCATGCACCGTCGGGACTCGAACCGGAAACCTGTGGTACCCAGCACCAGAGCAGTAGTCGTATTAGAAAAAAATTATGGTTTAAAGTGTATTCCAAAACCACTGCAAACATCCATTGTACCGCTGGGACTCGAATCTGAAACGTGTGGCACCGAGAGGCTAGAACACAAATCACTCATCATTATTCCTCATATTTCCAAAACAATTTCTTAACAATATGATAACCAGCAATCATTACATTCATTAAAAATCTACAATCCCATTATACCTTTTAAACTAAACAATCATTTTTCTTCATAACCCAACAGACATTTTAAAAAACCCGACTATTTCAATCTACACCATCATCACTGAAAATCTTCCCGCATGATATAAAGTTCTACAAAAAGATATTTACACCCACGGGAGATCTTTTCTTTTGTAAAAAAAGAGGAGAGAAGACGAGTGGAGAAATTGAAACTCAAACAACTGAGGGAGCGCGCTGGAGAAAGATTAAGTGCCTCCTGCCTCTCTGAGGCATCATCTAGCGAACAAAGCCTGCAATCCCCCAGAGAGAGAGAGAGGAGAGACGAGTCTTGTCTCAGAACAAACAAGATTCATCCGTCATCGGCTGCCTGTCAATGCTGAGGGATCGTTAGATATCTGATAACTTGGCCTACCTTAACCATTACATGACTCGGCCTTCGGTGGAAAAATAAACGTATTCTTTCTCGGCCTGGTGTTTGGACAAGTGGTTTAAAAGCTTCCAGTGTAAATAGATAAAAGAAGAAATTTCTTACTGTTATCTTAAATATCGTTGGATAAATAAGTAGTTTAAACTGGTTTTAATAATAGTTTAGAGTTCTTCCATTATTGATTGTTAATATAATTTCATCATAAAGAAATCTGATCATAATTTTACTCAAAAAAAATACCTTTTCTTTAGTTTAACTGGAAATCACTTTTTTAAAGTTTCATATAGTTTATTGAATTAATATTTATTTTCTTTATTCAAAATAAGAACTAAATAAAGGCAGCTATTTAAAAATGAATGAAACAAACCACTTGGGTCTGATGGCCGAGTGGGTGGCTTTGTGAAGCTGGGTACCACAGGTTTCGGGTTCGAATACCGGCGGTGCCATGTAGTGGTTCGGAATCCACTTTAAACCGTAGGGCCCAATCTAATATGATCGTAAAACGTTGCCTTGATTTTTAGTTAGTCTTCGGCCCTTGTGGTTCCTCGGTAAAGTGAGGCTGCAGACCTCTTAGACATGACCCAGGCGCCTGCGATAAGGGTTTTCTGGACTTGGTGTAGGCCTTTCTAAAGCAGAGGGATTAGTAACAATAAACCATTTAATAAATCAAATTTTCATACTAATATGACCGCATTAAAGCATAAGAGCACAAAATTGATACATTTTTATATAGTTTATTTTTGATTTTTTCAAATGATATATCCTCCGTTTAATAAATCAAATAATTAAAAAAAAAAAAAATAATAAATGAATAACTACATTTATTTATTTATTATTTTGATGTGACGCACATAAGATAATATCCATGTGAGAAACACAAATTTTATTCTTATAAACTAGCAAATTTATTGTATGCTAGTTATTTCACCAGAGTTTGTTGTCTTGGTACACAATAAACTGATTTAAACTAATCACACTGATGGATCAACAGAAAAAAATAAGGCAGCAATCTAATCTCTTTAAGAACAGAGATGATTAATATTTTTTCAGAGAAAAAGTTTTCTTCTTTTAACTGGACGTGGTGCTCCACAGACAACTAAGAGTTAAGAAGTGTCCTAACTGAAAAAAATACTGAGTCAGCAGAAAACGGGATGAAAAAAATATCTGTTTTCTTATTTTCTTCATGTATCAGCGAAATGCTTCCTGCTTTCTAACCCTTGTATTGCCACCCTTTTTTCGTTAAAGAAGTTTTCTGTTTTATTCTGAAAAAGAGTTCATCTTCTTCTCAATCGGATGTTGTTTATTATGGTGATCATTGAAATTTAAAGAAGAAATTTGTTCAAACTTTTACGAATGGGTTAAATTCTTTTTTTTTTTTTATTTTAAATTGATTATTATTCTCTAGTTTAAAAAAATCTCAAATGTCTATCTTCACTACTCTTTAAGACCAAAAGAAATGACATCATCACAAACAAAAGTAAAGTAATTACTGAAAAATGATGCATGATCTTATTATTAACATAAGTTAAAAATAAAACAAAAAATATTATTTCATAATTAAAAATTCAATGGGGTTAACTCTATGGTTTTTTTTTTTTTTTTACAATAAACAATCACAAATTTACCAACTTATCTTGTTCCATTGTCAAAAGTGAATAACTTTACATAACTTTAAAACTTTGAAAATAATGTTTTCCTATTAAATACATTTGTAAAAATGTTATTTTCAATAATTTTAATCATATTTTGAAACAAAATTGCCATTCAAATTATTTTCATTCAAATAAGTTAGAATCGGATGTTGTTTAGTAAATGTTGATCATGGAAACTTAAAGAAGAAATTTACTCATAATTTTACGAATGGGTCAAATTCGTTTCTTATTTTAAATTGGTGATTTATTCTCGATGTTTAAAAATCTCAAATCTCCATCCTTATCCATCCTTATCCTTATCCTATGTCCAGTCCAGACTCTCAAGCCTAGAAGAAATACCAGCATCACAAACAGTAAAGTAATTAGTAAAAAAAATATATAATTTAATATATAGATAATTTAACTAAGATAAAAACAAAAAAATATATTATTTTATAGTTATAAAAATTACTTTCCGAGTTTTTACAGAACTAAATTTAAATACAGCGTCCTCAATATTTAGAATTTATTATATTCTAAGGTTTTTTCTGAAAAACAATCACAAATTTATCAATCTGTTGTTGTTGTTCTAAAGAAGCTGGCAATACAGAGACAGTTATTCTTTATGCTATAAGCAAGGGCTGCACCACTGTTACCCATTTAGCACTAACCTGGGGGCACGTGTAGCTTGAAGATATGCTACGGACGCGAATAACACTACCTTATTTACCAATCTTTTGTGGCATTTTCAAAAGTTAATAATTTTTTATGACTTTAAACATTGAAAATAATGTTTTCCTACTAACTACATTTGAAGGAAAATATGTTTTTTATTAATTTTAATGATATTTTGGAAATAAAATTGAAACAAATTTGTCATTCAAATTATTTTCATGCTTATGAATTAGAAAGTAGGGATTTTTTTAAAATTGAAGAACGGTTTGGAAAAAATAAATATTTTAGCAGACTCAAATTTATCACAATTTATATTTATGTATTTTACATTATTGTTGTTCATAATATCTTTCTTTGTAAGATTTTCAATTACTTACAGCGAATTTATTTGTAGTTAACAAAATTGAAACCCTTTCTTGTTGATAAACAAACAACTTGAATTTTCCGTAATTTTGTTGAAATAATAAATCAAATTGCATCAATTAATGCACTAACTACTCTAATTTAACCCAAAACATCCATAAAATGGGGGCATAATATCATCCATAATGGGGATATTTTTTTTCTATCTGTATTAAATTCTTCCTTTCTACCGAATCAAAACCTAACAATATTATAACGGCGCCATTTTGGCCACCACATAACTTATTACTTTATATTTTAAAAATAAATACTTAAATGCAAAGTCCATTAAATCTTCACGGTCTTTTACTGCAACCTATCATTTTAACCATATCTTAATTTTACAAAATTATCTTCAAAATAAATACCAAACTGATGTATAGCAATAATTCAGATTTATAGATAATCATTTAATTGTGCAATAAATGAAATTCCCCTAGAAACAATAAGGTTATTTTCTAGCTGAAATATTCTTTTCCCTTGTTAAATCCTATGAGAAGGGAGTAAAGTAAAATAATCATTTTTAAAAACACCAAGTTCCACGAAGAACCCAAACTACGCTATGAAATGATAATAATGAGTTATCCGCACGCCTGTAGTGTCAAGATATCCACTTTAAATGATGACTGAAAATCTGATACTCACCTTCGGAAGCTTATAATTAAGTGCCCTACCTTCAGAGCGAGTCTCTCGTATCTGAACTCATTGTAATTAGTCATCCTTGACCAACCCCTTGCAGAAATAAACGATAGCTCGGGTTTTAACCCAAGGAATAACGAAATAATGCGGTCGTTAAAGAATAACGGGGCTCCCCGTTATTAACTGGAGACGCTGTCCAAGTTGCGCAGCGTTGCCTTAACGGTAAACAAATGAAGGTAATATCGCCCTCTGGATTGATGGGCTGCTCATGCAGATGCGATGTTGAGTGCTGATTATAATTGAAAAATAAGCTGGGAACTGCTGGGGGAGTTTTCTACGATGTTTAGAGGGAAAGTTTGGGAGGAAGAGTTTTTGATGATTGTTCTGCTGGATTTGGGGATGGTCACGGAAGTAATGGGGAGTTTAGTTTGAAGCATAAGGGATCTGTTTATCTGTTTTAGGGTGCAACTGTCTTGTTGAGACAAGTACATTTAATTGATTTTGGAAATTAGGAAAAATAGATAATTCTGCAAAATGTTTGAGTACGAATACTTCCTGTTTAAATTTTTTTGACTTTTTTAAAAGATTAATTCAGATTTGGTTTACAGGGAGAGGCTGCCCAAGTAGCACAGCATTGCTTTAACGTTAAAATGAAGGTAATATCGCTCTCTGATTGATGGGTTACTCATGCAGATGCGATGTTGAGTGCTGATTATAATTGAAAAATAAGATGGGAACTGCTGGGGGAGTTTTCTGCGATGTTTAGAGGGAAACCTTTGGGAGGAAGAGTTTTTGATGATTGTTCTGCTGGATTTGGGGATGGTCACGAAAGTAATGGGGAGTTTAGTTTGAAGCATAAGGGATCTGTTTATCTGTTTTAGGGTGTAACTGTGTTGTTGGAACAAGTACATTTAATTGATTTGGAAAATGGCAAAAATAGATAAATTTGATATAATATGTAACTTACCAGAAGGTTTGAGATAGAATATATCCTGTGTAAATTCTTTGATTTTTTTTTAATAATTTAAATTGGATTACAGGTGGTGCTGTCCAAGTTGCGCAGCGTTACCTTAACGTTAAACAAATGAAGGTAATATCGCCCTCTGGATTGATGGGCTGCTCATGCAGATGCGAGGTTGAGTGCTGATTATAATTGAAAAATAAGCTGGGAACTGCTGGGGGAGTTTCCTACCATGTTTGGGGAAGTTTAGCAGGAAGAGTTTTGGATGATTGTTCTGCTGGACTTGGGGATGGTCACGGAAGTAATGGGGAGTTTAGTTTGGAACATAAGGGGATCTGTTTATCTGTTTCAGGGTGCAACTGTCTTGTTGGGACAAACATTTAATTGATTTGGGAAATGGGAAAAATAGATAACTCTGCAGAATGTTTGCGAAAGAATACAACCTGTATAAATTTTTGGATTTTTTTTTTTAAATTATTTAAATTCGGTTTACAGGAAGCGCTGTCCAAGTTGCGCAGTGTTGCCTCAACCGTAAAAATCAACTGTAATATTAATCTATCTATCTAGCATGATATATCTCAACAGTAATATCTGGATTGGTCAGCTGCTCATGCAGATGCGATATTGAGTGCTGATTACAATTGAAAAATAAGCTGGGAACTGCTGGGGAGTTTCCTACTATATTTGGTGAAGTTTGGGAGGAAGAGTTTTTGATGATTGTTCTGCTGGATTTGGGGATGGTCACGGAAGTAATGGGGAGTTTAGTTTGAAATATATAGGGGATCTGTTTATCTGTTTTGGCGTGCAACTTTCTTATTTTAATTGTTGGAACAAGTACATTTGATTGAATTGGGAAATGGGAAAATAGATAACTTTGATAAAATATGTAACTTACAAAAGATTTGAGATGGAATACATCCTTTTTAAATTTTTTGATATTTTTAAAAAAAGATTTGTTCAAATTAGGTTAATAAAGCAATTTGTTAAGAACTTTAAGTATAAAAAAATTTCTAAGAATTATTTATGTGTTTATTAATAGCTTAATTGATATTAGCTACAGTCTCAAAATATTTTGATTTTATAATAAATAAATTTACTAACTACAAAACATAATCCCACTCATTATAGACTGCGAGATAGAATCTTCATTGGGAATAAATGAAACACGTGAAAGCAATTATGAATTTTTCAGACACTGTTTATTGAAATGTGGAAAGTTGATACGAATGCTTTTATCTGTGCATCATGTACCAATAGTCATGTCATTTGGTTGATGTATTTACTGATTTTCTCTATGAAAATGCAAATGAAGGGCATTATTAAAAATTCATTAGAAAGACATTTGCAATTTTCAATCCATCAAAAAAGGAAAGTGTTTATTATAAATTTGACAATGTGTGAAAGATAAACTGTCTCCCAATTAATACACAAGTGTTTTAATTCAAATAATGACTTCTTAGTTCTTGAAAAAAAATTCAATAAAATAATAGAATAAGTAGAAGAAATAAATATATATCAAGTTTCAATGTAGCAATTACTATAAATAATAGTCTTTAAATAGTTATACCTAATTATTAAAAAAGTTTCCTTTAATTGTGAACTAAAAGTAAAATTCTGCCATGTGTGTGTCTTATACAGTTTTTTTTACTTGTTTAAAACTATAACGAATTCAAATTATATTATAAAGCATATATATTCAATTTTTGTTTCTTAAATTCCAGTTTTATTGATATAAGTTTCTGATATATAACAAAAGCTCAGATGAAAGAATTGTTTCTGGAATATTTTTTTAACGAATTTTTCAATAAATTTCTAAGAGTTATTTGTATATTTATTAATAGATTAATTGATATTTGCTACAATTACAAATTTCCGTAAAATACATGAATTGAATTCATTATAAATTTTGTAGCACTTTTATTACACAAAAAAGAAATTTTCATTAATGAAATTTTATATTTTGTCTGATTAGCTATTATTTTATAAAATTATTATTATCACTTTTATTTTCCGTGTGAAATTCTTAGTGAAAACAACCGCATTTTTGCAGCTCTGGATATTGAATGAATAATATTTAAAACGTATTCCATTACTGCAAAAAATTTGTTTCGATTGTGTATGAATAATATCCATTTGCTAATTGGATAAGAAAAAAAAAATTATATGCTTGCAATTATCGATCACGTAAATAAATTGCAATAAATGTCCCGCAGAATTATATATTTTCTAATATTTTAAGATGAAGAATATCTTACTGAAATTTTTTTTTATATTTAATGATATTAATAAACAATGGTTGTTTGATTCCATTCATTTGTCAAGTTGTTCAAATTTTCAATAATATATCTAGCATATCAGCACATAAAAACTTAATATCTTCTTTATAATATGAAGGTCCTATAATCCTAGGAACTGTAATATTTATTTATTGTTTGTTTTTATATATAGTATATACTTTTAAAGATTTTGTACTACCTTAGGCATTCGAAAATTGACAACAATTGATAATTTACTGATAAAAATAGTGGGCTATATTTTCTCGATATTTTATCATTTTAAAAATTTAATTAAATTCTATTAAACTTTGATAGTTTTAAATAATTTATTTCAAATTTATAAAGCTTATAAATAATCTAACATCAAATAAAAGAATTTGAATAAAACATTTTTCCATTTTTTTTTTTTTTTTTTTTTTTTTAGATTTCGTCCCTTACCCCTTTTTTTTCATATTCTTCCAATTTACGATGCTGAGCTATTAAAATTACTTTTCATTTCCCATTTTATGTAAAATTTTCCATGTGGAGCATAAAATGTGGTATTGGCTCTCGGCCAAGATGGCCACCAGCCAGATGCCGGTTAATATCTCATCCACATAGTTGACTGGATAAAATATCGCCCGGTCGAGATGCGATCTTCTTCTTAAATGTTTTATCACTATCGTTTTTGGTGTTTTGGTTAAAGTGGTGAAGTGTGTAAAATAAATATTAAAGTGGGCCTCGTAAAGTGAAAGAAACAAAGTAAAAACGTTTCTGGTGAAAAAGAAAATGGTCCTCAAGGGAATCTTTGATGTAATATTATCTGTAAATAAAGGTAGAGCGGTTTGTTCATGGTATTTTTCATTAAATAAAAGCTTTAAAAGTATCATCTGTTTGTCTCCTAAGTAATATTTTCTTGGATTGCTCTGTAGTAACCGGATTAATCTGGTGCTAGTTGGTTGTTTATTTTCGTTCATTTGACAGGCTGTTCAAATTTTCAACAAGAACCCTAGAGTATCAACACTTAATAAAAATATTTTTTTATTTAATAATATAAATTCTGTAACCTTAAGAACTGCAATTTTACCTTGCACTTTTTGCAATGCATTCTAGTGCGTAACAAAAAATAAACTTAAAAATTTCTGACATTTTTTTTTTTATTTAAAAATGAAAATGGAATCCTTAAAAGAAATCACAAATAAAATAATGTGTATAAAGTTAAAGTAATTAAGTTTTTATTTATTTAGCTACATAGAAACTTTAATATTATGAAACATATTTATCTACTGTTTTCTTTTCGAGTTACATTAATCTGTTGGTTTGGGCTATTTGTTTTGTTGGCTTATTACATTGTTTACATTTATTTGAACATTTGTTCATATTTTCAACAACTAACTAGGAGTGCTAGTCATATAATAAAGAAGATTGTTGCTCTTCATATAAAACTTTTGTTTCTTTTATGCACTTCTCTCTTGAAATTTATAACTGTTTTCTTCGCTTATGTGTAGTTATTTTGTCTTAGATTAAAGGACACAGGAATTGAATTTATCTTTTTAAATTTAATTTTGTCTAGAACTCTCTGATTCATTACTGGCAAAAAAAAATAAATAAAAAGAAATCCCCAGATGCAATTAGACAGATTGTCGAACATACAGTATAATAAATGAGAGTATTTGCAAATAGAAGCAGTAATAGATATTGATAATGATTAGGAATGTCGTGTTCGTGTAATACCAAGGACATCCCTTAATGATAGATGGAGTGATTGCCTTCTGGGAAAACTTTCATTGGTAAATACCATGTATTTGAACGAAAAATGGTAGTAAAACTGGTGAACTTCAAGTAATCAATTTCGCTGTTGTTTCTAGACACTTATAATCATCACTAAGTAGCTGGAAGCAGTCACTGCAACACAATGGATTCTAACCTCAGCTTTAATGAACGACAATTTCTGCATGTATCTACTAAGGTGGCACATTTGCCTGAATTCAGAAGGAGAAATTTCTCTAATTGCGATATTCAATATATTATTGGAAATATAGTAAAAAATATAGAGAGACTGCATCAATCCAGTTGCCACCATCGTCAGCCATCCATAAGTCTAATAAAAAGTCTACAGCGCATAAAACTAAATCAAAAAGCCATATATTTTAATAGTTTCTCAACCAATCTTCTTTTTCTTCATTGGTGCAACAACCCCATGGTGGCCAAAGACGTCTGCCTAATGGCAGATTTCGAGATAGGAGACGTTTTTCTTTTTTACGGGGTAGGGCTATCAGCCCTACGTCCAATATTCTGGTCATATGAGACCAGGACTTATGGTTTAAAGTGGATTCCGAACCACTACAAACATCCCTGGCATCCTCAACCAAGTCAGAGAGTAAAAATGGTTTATAAATATTTTAATTTAAGCAGCATTTTTGTGAACACAACTTTAATTCCTAATCAACATCAAATAATGAATGAATCGTAATTTAGCATATTACATCGTTTTTTATTATGTTACGTCGTGCTTTATGATGTCAAGTTTTGCTTAAATACAAGCAAACGTTAAATAATTTATAGAAAAATTGATTTGTTATTCTTCTTATCGTTTGATGTTGAAAAATTATAGATTCTTATTTAATTCAGCCTGGTAAATATTCTTTCTCAACCTCTTAGCAAACCTCTTTAATAATTCTTTATTTCTCTTATCTTAATGCTTTAAAGAGATTTTATTATGCTCAATTGTAAACTATAATTTTTTGTATTATATTTTCAAACAAAGTACCGTGAAAAACGTGCCTTATGTAATAACACACCAAATGATTGTTTTATCGATATTAACCACTCCAAAAATTAGAGGATTACGCTCTAATAATGTGACTAAATTTATTGAACTGAAAACCGAGACAAATCTTCTTGAAGTATGGATTGGAAAAAGCTGGCATCTAAATGACTATTATAGATTTCCTATTTTCCAATCTTTTGAGAAAATGATAATCGAATTACTTCAGAGTTGAAAGAAGTATGGAGGATTTGTCTGTACGTATCGGTATTTGCTATTTTGTCTGTCAGAAGATTTCCATGTTTATGAATTAATTAATACTTTTCACGTTCATTACATTAAATTCAATTTTAAATAATATGAATTAATTAACAAGTTTGAGTGGTAATTTAACAAAGAAATGTTTTATTTGGTTTATTTGAAATGTTTGCATTTCTTAGACTAATTAAGTATAATGAATTTGAATCTCTAATCAATATTTTCTAAATCAAATTAAAAAAAAATTTTTAAAAAAGTTTTGTACTGAATGCTTTGGAGATGAATTTAATTAAATATAAGTGCTCTTAAGAACTGCTAACGTTATGTCTGTACGATTCATGTATTTGATCCGAAATATAGTTGCAATAATTAGAAGATTTATTACATAATAAGCTTTCTTTATCGTTAAAAATATATTTAACCTGCTATGAATAATATGGTATTATGATACAAACATACAACAGAAAATACAAATATTCTAAATCAAATTAAAAACTTTTTTGCTGATACTGAATGCTTTAGAGAGGAATTTAATTAAACATAAGCACTCTTAAGAACTGCTAATGCTATTTATATATTATTCATGTATTTGATATGAAATATATTTGCCATATTTAGAAGGTTTATTACATAATAATTGCTCTTTATCGTTAAAAATATATTCATCCTTCTATGAATAAATATGGTGTCATGATACTAACATAAAACCGAACATACAAATATTCTAAATCAAATTTAAAAAAAAAAAATGTTGATACTGAATGCTTCATAGAGGAATTTAATTAAATATAACATTTGCTAACGCTATTTCGATATGATTCAAGTATTTGATCTGAAATATATTTACCATAATTAGAAAATGTATTATATAATAATTGTTCTTTATCGTTAAAATATATTCATCCTGCTATGAATAATATGGTGTAATGATACTAACATACAACAGAAAATACAAATATTCTAAATCAAATTAAAAAACAAATTGTTGACACTGAATGATTTAGAGAGCAATATATTTAAATACTCTTACTCTTTACTCTTAAGTAATACTGTTTTTAAGTACTCTTTTAGAACTGCTAACGCTATTTCTACATGATTCATGCATTTGATTTGAAATACATGAATATATGAATTGTATTTTTTAGACTTATTTAAACTTAATGAATTTAAATGTCTAATCAATATTTACTAAATCAAATTTAATAAAATTTTGTTGATACTGAATGCTTTAGAGAGGAATTTAATTAAATAATTAACGTTTTATTTATATGATTCATGTATTTGATCTGAAATATATTTGCAATAATTAGAAGATTCATTACATAATAAACGTTCTTTATCGTTAAAAATATATTCAATCTGCTATCAATAATATGGTATCCTGATACTAACATACAACAAAACATACAAATATTCAATGAAAATGCTTATCTATATCCAATTATTTCAGAATTAAAATTAAATTCCTCGAAATCAATTCAGTTTTTTGAAGAAGTAAGATAAAAAAATTTGTTTTCATATTCATACAATTATCTTATAAATACACAATTTTTAAACCATTTATTAATTTAGAAAATTCATGCCTTTAAAAATTCTTCATGCCTAATTTTAATTCTTGTCTTTAAAAATATATCTAAAAAAATATCATTTTATGAATTTTAAAAGTAAAATAAAAGTGAAGATATAATTCCGCCATGTTTTTTTATTTGGTTTTATTAAATAAATTATGAAGGAAATATATTTTTATTACTTAAAATGCAGTGATCTTGTACATATGAACAATGAGATTTCAGCTAATTGTATTTTTTACATTAACAAAAAAAAAAATTTAATTAATGCCAGATTAATTATGTTCATATTAAATGCTGTTTTAAATTTATAAGCTTTTCATTTCTTCAGTTAGAAATTTAATGAATTTAAAACGCAATCAAATTAGGGATGCACTTCAAAAGAATGAATATGAGTTTTTAATTCTCCCTTTTTTTAATTTCTACACTTTTTTACTTTAAATGACATGTAAAAATAATAAATAATTTAACTCTTAAAAAAAAAAAAAGTACAAGCTTTAAATCATTTTATGCATTCATTACCTAAGTTCCATTTTTAGAAGAATCATTTCTCTTTTTAATTAACAATTCATTCAACAGACAGCGAAAAAATCCAAAACAAAAATCACCTTATTGTTCGCCATTATTCAAAATGTTCTTTTTTCTCGAAGTTTCACAGATATGTGTAACAAATATTCTTCAAATAAACAAAAATAAACGTAAAACTAATTAATTTAAAGATAAAACATCATTTTTTGACTGCTGAAACTAAAATTCACCTTTTGAAAAGAACTGAATTATAATATGATTTCAATTACAAAGAGCAACAAAGAGGAAGTTTTTTTTTTTTTTTATTTATTCTGCATGATAACTTCTTAATTATAGTTAAACTCAATTCAATGCCCATTGTTCATTTCCAAGTGGATATTTACTCTCAAACAATAGAGATAATGACACTTTAAAACTCGCATAAGCAATCTTTCAAACTTTGTATACAAATAACAAATTTTCCTGAATTATAATTATTTTGCTTTCATCTACAGCTTTCATAGATAAAAGTTGTTTTTCCTGTCATTAACACATGATTTTCCTTTTATTAATGAGAAGTTTGGACTCTAATAATCGATTACAGATTTATTTTCTGATGAAGTTTAATAAGTTATTTGTTTTGTTATAAATGCATAAATTCGATTTAGAAGTAATTCGGTAATTCTGATATAATCAAATATTATTAATCTGTTTAATCTGATAAAAGTAAAAAATTATAATTATTCATAGTAAATTATAATTAATAAAAACTATAAGACAATGATATAGATATGCAATAAAAATAGATGAATAAAATATTTCTATAACGAATCTATGAAATCTAGAATACTAAACTGATTTATTTAATACTATTAACTTTAAATTACTTAAAAGTCTCTAAGCAAATTGTAAAAAACCATCAATTGGTATTAACTGTTTTAATACTAATTGAAAATATAAATAACAGCATAAATATTTAATAATTAAATACTGATTCCCTACAGCTACAATTAAATTAGCATTAGATTTTAAAATCATAGAATTTCAATAGTCGAAATGTATGACAGATTTATTTAAAAATAATTCACAGTTACTTATTTTACAGATATCAAAACTGAAATAATAAAAACCATAAATTTGTATTAATTGCTTTAATACTAAATGAAATTATAAATAACAGCATAAATATTTAATGATTAAATACCGATTCCTGACAGCTACGATTACATAATGCAATAAATGTCTTATACTTTATGATTGGAAAAAAAAATAATTAAATCACAGAATTTTGATAATGGATATATATGACAGATTTATTTAAAAATAATTCACAGTCATTTATTTAACATTTATCAAGCGGAAATAATAAAGCCATAAATTTGATGAATTGTTTTAATACTAAATGAAAATATAAATAACAGCATAAATATTTAATGATTAAATACTGATTCCTAACAGCTACAATTAGATAATGCAATAAATGTCTTATATTTTATGATTGGAAAATCAGGATAAAATCCTGAATTATCAATAATGCCCATCAATATAAAACAATTAATATCTATCCCAAAATCAATTAACATTTGTCCTGTATCAATTAGCATTTATCCTGAATTATAAATAATAATATAGATAATTCAGGATAGTTAGATCAAACTCAATTTGTGACTTTTCCCTTTATGTGAATAAAAACAATATTTAGAGAAAACGATTATTGAAATTCTCCCAATTAAATATAATAATTTGGCAATTGATAATTAAATCTCATTTGAAGAAAAATAAAAGTATATATTTAAAAATAAATATTTTATTTATGGAACTATCACGAAAACATTTTATATATATTTTCAGGAAATTCATATATGGAACCTTTAGTTTTGATTTAACTGAAAAAAATGATTTTAATTAATTATATTTAGTGGAAAAATATTAAAATTTTATTTAATGAGATGCAAATCCAATATAACCTTAATAGTATAAATTAAAACACACTAATGTACCGCTAAATATAGACTATTATTTTTAAAATATTTTTAGTAGTTAATATGCCACATAACATTTATTTATTTTATTGAAAAATTAAAATCAATCATAGTAAACTAATCATAATAATAATAACTATAAATTAATAGCATAGATTAAAACATATTAATATAAACCTAAATATAGACTATTAATATTAAAATATTTTTGTAATTAATATGCCACATAACATTTATTTATTTCAGTAAACAAACCAAGACCACATATCTCAATGATTAGTTTTACAGAGGAATTATATATTTTTTAAAATGCCAATTTTTTATAGGTGATTGATTTAATTGAATTAATGTTTAAAAAAAGTTTTAGGTTATTCATGATTATAGAAGTTTGTACTCTATCAAGTCAAATTTCAAATCAAAAGTGATATATCAACTCTAAACAATCTCATACAATAACACTATTCATTGAAAGATTATAAATCAAAAAGTTCTTTAAAGGTTCATTTCTTTAAAGGTTTGAATTAATATTTGCAAAACTGTATTAACATCCAGTGTTGTTACAAGTTGAAAAAAATGTATTTGAACTTGAGTGGATGAATAAGAAGTATTTTATTAATGATTGAAAATTTGAACAAGATATATATAGGAAGAGTGTGAGCTAATAGAAGGAATTGAAAAGAGTTTTAGGTTATTCATCATTATAGAAAATTGTACTATATCAAGTTCAATATCAAATCAAAAGTAATATATCAGCTCTAAACAATCTAACAGAATAATACTATTCATTGAAAGATTATAAATCAAAAAATTCTTCAAAGGTTGGTTTCTAAAATCAAAGTAAAACCAAACAGCCTTTTTTACTCAGAACAAATAAAATAGGCCCCCGCTTTATGTGAAGTTAATCCCTTTAGAGAAAAGTATAAGAATCCGGTACATCCTTACGATTAATAGATATATAAATATGATAAGTCGATAATTAATAAATAAATCTCATCGATGGAATATAAAAGTAAATATTTAAAAATAAACATTTTATTTAAGGAACTATCATGGAAAACTTTTATATATATTTTCAGGAAATTCATATATGAAATCTTTAGTTTTGATTTAATTGAAAAATCTGATTTTGACTAATTATTTATATTGAAAAAGTGTTATAATTGCATGTAATGATTTTAATTGTATGAATTGAATTAATTGTATGATTATAATTGTTTGTAATGATTTTGATTAATTATTTTTATTGGAAAAGTGTTATAATTGTTTTAATGAGAGACGAATCTAATGCAATTACCTTTAATTATTTAAACCCTTTTAATTACCCTTAATAACATGCATTAAAACACATTTCTGTACCCCTAAATATAGATTGTTAATACTAAAATATTTTTGTAATTAATACGCCACATAAGATATATATATTTCATTTCACGAACTAAAACTAAATTTCAAAACATCTTAATGATTAATTTTACAAAAGAACTACATGTTTAAAAATGTCAGTTTTTTTTTTATGTATAATTGAATTAATATTTAAAAATATATTTTTTAACTCATTCATCATTACAGAAGTTTGTACTATATCAAGTTCAATTTCCAATCAAAAGCGATACATCAACTCCAAACAATATAATACAATAATACTATTCATTGAAGGATTATAAATCAAAAAGTTCTTTAAAGGTTCATTTCAAAAATCAAAGTAAAACCAAACAGTCTTTTTACTCTGAACAAATAAAATATCCCCGCTTTATGTGAAGTTAATCCCTTTAGAGAGGAGAGTATAAGAATCCGATCCATCCTTACGATTAATAGATATATAAATACGATAATTTGATAATTAAACCTCATCGAAGGAGAATAAAAATAAATATTTTATTTAAGTAACTATCATGGAAGAGTTTTATATGTATTTCCAAGAATTCATATATGGAATCTTTAGTTTTGATTTAACTGAAAAATCTGATTTTGATTAATTATTTTTATTGGAAAAATGTTATAATTGTATGTAATGAGACACGAATTTAGCACAATTACCTTTAATTACTTAAACCCCTTTTAATTACCCTTAATAACACAAATTAAAACACATTACTGCACCCCTAAATATATACTGGTAATATTAATATATTTTTGTAAGGAATGTGCCACATAACATTTATTTATTTCATTGAACAAACCCACATAACTTAATGGTTAGTTTTATTACATATAAAAATCTCAGTTTTTTATGTATAGTTGATTTAATTGAATTAATAGGAAAAAAAGGTATTTTTTAGGTCATTCATCATTATAGAAGTTTGTACTCTATCAAGTTCATTTTCAAATCAAAAGTTATATATCAACCCAAAACAATCTAATACAATAATAGTATTCATCGAAGGATTATAAATCAAAAAGTTCTTCAAAGGTTCGTTTCAAAAATCAAAGTAAAACCAAACTCAGAACAAATAAAATATCCCCGCTTTATGTGAAGTTAATCCCTTTAGAGAGGGGAGTATAAGAATCCGATCCATCCTCACGATTAATAGTGGCTTCCATCGATACAGACCGCACGGAGGGTCTGTTCAAACTTTCTTTTCAGAGAATTCAATTTATAACCCATCCTTCTTTTGTTTGGATCAGCTTAATGGTCATCCGACACTGACCACCAGAGCTGGAATTTCCGGGGAAAGTTACGGTTATGGTGATGTAGGTCGTGTCTATTTTGCAGGCAATTATTGTAAAACAAGGCCTTTGAGAACTTCCAGGCTGCTGGTGTATCCAGCGAATGGAAACGCAGCAGGAAATATAGCTAAAGCCGCAGACTTGACGCATGAACTATATTGCTCGTGGCATAACCATTACTGGGATTTTCCCTCTTCATTACTGGAGGGGCAATGCACATATTTACTTCAGCAGTTTACAGAGAGTGGGCGTCAGGTTTTTAACTATAGATATCGCCACTGAGTTTATACCAAATCTATTATTATGTCCATATGCACATGCTATTCTGAATTAATAATCTTTATTACTGCTATTCCACAGTTTTTACTGTGTAGGTTATACTAATCTTCTGCATTAATTAATTTATATTGTCCTTAACCAATGTATGCATACATGAAGGTTTAAAAGTGAATTTTTTTTTTATTACTGATTCTTGATTTTGAGATTAAATCTATTATTATGTCCATATACAGTATATATGCTATACTACATTTATAATATTTAATACAGCTATTCCACAGTTTTTACTCTTTAATTTATGCTACTATTCTACATTAACTAATTTATATTGCCTTTAACCAATATATTCGAACACGAAGTTGTAAAATTGAATATTTTTTATCAAACGCTCATGATTTCGTGATTAAATCTATTATTATGTTCATATACAGAATATATCCTATTCTGTTTTAATAATATTTAATACTGCTATTCCACAGTTTTGCTATTTAACTTATAATGCTATTTTGCATTAATTAATTTCTATTGCATTTAATCAATATATTCAAACATGAAGTTTACAATAGGAATATTTTTTTATGTAATTATTGTTCATGATTTAGTGATTAAATCTAATATGTCCATATACAGTAGTATTAAAAATATTTAATACTGCTATTCCACTGTTTTACTGTTTAACTTATATTACTATTCTGCATTAATTAATTTATATTGCATTTAATCAATATATGTAAATATAAAGTTTTAAAAAGGAATATTTTTTATTACTGGTTCATGACTTAATGAATGGTTATACGCGTTTTTTTTTTTTTATTATATATATTTTAAATAACTATGTTTTGTTCAAAAGAAAGAAAGTTAAACTTTATTATTCATCATACATTTAAAACTATTATAAAAATTGGATACTTTTCTGCTATAGAGCCGTGGTTATTTTTATATGACATTGGTGCAGTTCGAGTGGATGACGTGTTGCCAAATGTTATAATATAATATGGAAATGATAGTGTTTTTAAAGACGTCTAATGGCTCCTGCTAAAATTAGTTAAGGGATATGAATTACGTACTTCTATCAGTCAGAACTTTCCCAGTATCATTGATATGATTTTTTTTCATTTTGCCAGCACCGTTTGAAAAAGCGCCGAATGATGCTATGTCCATTATAGAAGAAAAGTACCAAAAAATTTTAAGATAATTTTTATGAGTTTTCATTATGATTTACTAAACTGAGCTATAATGTTTAGTTTATTTTCGTACAACATCGTTTAAATTAAAATACAAAGAATAACCCGGGATATTTTTTTTAATATGTTACGATATAATCTTCCTTACAATTTCAACAAATTTCAAATTTGCCAATCAATAATTTGGTTGATTGAAATGTTGGCCAACAGTTTTATCGTACATTTACCCAAAAAAAAATGTTAGGGCCCACTTATGTAAGATAATTTAAAATCGCAGATTTAAGTGAAAATTTTGACGTATGCTTTTCTATAGTCTGGATGACTTTAAAGTGGCAATTTCCACGATTTTATTTAAGTAAAGATAAAATTTTAATAATTTCAAATTGAAGGAATAAATGCTTCTTTATATTTCTATTATGGATCTTTATATTTCTGTTTAAAGTAATAAGACTCAGGTCTTATTACTTTAAACAGAAATATAAAGCCTCGCCTGACTGAAGTAATAAACTAGCCTGAGGTAATGTTGATTTGCTGTATTAGGGATAGAATAAATGCTCAATTTAAATATTCAGAAAAATTATTCGTCTGAAATTATTCCACATAAAAAATATACAGCTTGTTTTAGTCAAAATACTGTCTAGGATCACTTACACAACCGGTTAGCATACATTGGAATAAAAACAGCTTTTAAATTATTAAAATGGGGCATATGTAGTGAACCTCTCAGAAATTCTACAAATTACTGAAAATAGAAAATTCCAGTTTTTAATGTGCCACGAAAAATGACAAGCAATATTTAGCCAAAATAAATCTAAGATTTTAGATTGACTGAATGTCATGCTTTAAAAATAATACAACAATTTTCTTAAATTATAAAGAAAAACACATATTGAGATAAGCAATAAATATTTATCAGATCAATTATTAGAACTAATTAATTGTAAAATTCTTATAGTTGAAAATAGAATAATATTGAAAATTAGAAAAACTGGTTTTGAATGTGCTGCAGATAAGAATTTCTTGTTCCTTTAATATCATTAAAATTTATAATTGATAGTGATTAAATGGTATCCTTGTTTTAAACAAAAATGTATTTTTATTATTGAAAATTTCCCACACACTTCAATGCACATGCCTTTACATTTAAACGTGTCTTATAGTTCAGCACCCATAATAAAACAATTTTCTATTTATTAGAAATTATAAAGAAAAACACACATTAGAAAAACTGATATCCTTGTTTTAAATTACAATTATTAATATGAAGTGAGAGAAAAATATTTTTGTCGATGTTAGATATAAAAAGATAACATAAAGTGTAGTACAATAAAACTTAGATAGAATAATATATTTCTCGAAAAGTGAAATGTGTTAAGAAATTTCAGTAAATAAATGTTTTTTTTCGTATTTTTTTCAAAGTATAAATAATGATACTTATAACGTATCAATTTAGTACATGTACCACCTTAATGTATCAATTAAATGTATTGTTAATATATCAATTTAATAAATTTAATGTATTAATGTATAAATTAAATGTATTGTAATTAATGTATCAGTTTAATTCATATAAGTGAAAAACGAACTATTCGAAACTATCTTATTGAAGACTATTTTTTTCCGCAAAAGACATATCTACGAAAATATTTATTAGCATACATTGTGGACTATTTTTATCTCATTAGTATGTATCTCATTTAATAATAGGTACTATATTTACCACACAAAACTCTATAACTTGCAAACATAAAATGCCCTAGATCTTTAAAATAAACATATGTTTATATAAGAGTCCAACAAATATACAGGTACTAATGAGTTTATACAGCAAAGCAAAAGTAAACATGAAGAAAACAATACAGGAATGATGTTTCACGAAATAAACAAGCTATGCTGAGGAATTTTACAGACTTTTCTTTAGGAAAGGCTTAGCTGATATCAAAGAACATTCCACGATGTCTATCTCCCAGGGAATGCTGCAATTTCTCATGCTTTCCTTCTTTTTTTGCCTAGGGACATAACGAAAACAACATAATAAATACACTTTGGAATGTCTTATGCCTATCAAAAATGCTGCCCTGTTTGCAGGCATAAAACTCAAATTGTTAAAAAGCTCAAGTATTGTGATTACGCTAAATGGGTGATCTATATATAATTAATTAATTATTTATGCAAATATTTTTAAATCTTTCCTTTTTCCTATTTTATTATGAAATTTTCTGATGTTCGAATTTAGTTTTGTTTTGTGTAGTTTTGATAATAGTGTTATGCTTATGTAAATAGCAAATATTTATATAATTATTATATAGCTATTTGTATGTTTATATATATATATATACATTGCAATATTTATTATGTAATACTATTTAATTATTATAAATTATTTATTTGTAAAAACTCAGCTATTTATCCTTTTGTTTAAGATTAAGTAAGATATAAAATAGTCAATATAAATGAGAAAAAGTTAATATTCAATTTCTGATACACTTTAACAATTCTTATAAATAGTGTGTTTTAATTTCTAATAAGGAACTTTTTAAACACATACACATGCTTAATATAAATAAAAAAGAAATAAAATGATTTCAAATTCTCTGCTTTGAAAATATTTTCTTGTAATTTGCTTCTCGTTTTCATGATATATTTTCCTCACTAAATATACATTTTTATATTTTAAGTTACACTAATTTTTTATTATCAGTCGCAGTGTACAAAGCTCATTAATAAGATATTATCTTTTTTAAAATAATGTGTGTTCAAGAAAATTAATTCATATTACATGCATTTTACCGTAAAACTCATCTAAATTATTTATTAATTAAATTTCTCGTTATATTAGCATTTCTCTTATCTTTTTTTCAATCTTTTCTCTCAAGTTATATTATTTTTTTCTCTTTCTTTAAATTAAGACATTTTTCTAATTAATTTTCTTTAGAAAAAACCAAAGGCACTACATTTTAATTTCATTAAAAAAATTTTTTTAAAGAGTTACTTATTTATACTTGATAAATTATTTAATGCTTTTCTGAAATAATTGAATTAGAATTCAGATAACGTAAATCTGAAATTTGAAAGCATTTCTTTTCAGTTTTATGCTGTATGATATTTAAAAGTGATATATTTTCTCAAAGGGTTAAAACAAATAAATTATTGAACAGATTATTATTGTAATTAACATTATTTTTTATAAATGAATTTACACATAAAAAAATCCCTAATATAGACTAATATAGACTTTTGCAATATCTCATAATATAGACTAGTAGTAGATTTCGTTAGTGTATAATTTTAGTATTACATTATACGTTATAAATTGCAGTATATTTCAAAGGTATTTTGCTTTTACAGTACTTTTGCATCAGAATAGCACAGATTATTTATTAATTATATAAAATGCATATCAATATTAAAATGTAATTTAATAAAAATAATAATTTTACATAATTCAATAATAAATTATTTATTTATTTTTAAACAAATATATTTTTATATAAATAAAAAATATAAAAAATCAAAATTATTGGATTTTTAAATATCCCTATTTCTCTCTCTCTCTCTCTATATATATATATATATATATATATATATATATATATTGTTATATTATAAAAATTATATATTGGATTTGTGATAGTTATTCTCGAATTCAGTATTTAGTTGATGCTCAATAAATTCTAAAATATTAGACAGGATGTCGATAATTTTATTATTTTAAATAAATTTATTATTTTTTACAAAAAAAAATATTTTTCTAAAAATTTATATATATATATATATATATATATATTTATATTACAAAATAAAAGTACTGCTGCGACTAAATTTAATAACTAAAAACACGTACACATTAAATATATTAATAAACATACACATAAAAATCATTACATTGAATTATGCAGTATCTCATAATGTATAATTTTAGTATTACATTATAAATTATAAATTTCAGTATATCTCAGAGGTGTTTTGTGATACAGTATTTTTGAATCCGATTAGCAAAAAACTGTGTATTATATACTAGATTTGTGACGGTTGTTCTCAAATTAAATATTCAGTTGATGTTTAATATATTTAAAAATGTTACACAGGATGTCGATCATTTTATTCTATTAATTAAATTTATAATGTTTTTTCCAAAAACAATTGTTTTTCTAATAAACCATTTATATATATTTCAAAATAAATTTTTTTCAGAATTAACACATAACTCAAATTAAAAAAATACTATGTACAATAAATAAAACTAATTAAAATAAATTATCATCAATCATATATAATTATTAGCCATTATTAAAGTGTACATAAAATACACGATGTTTCATCAAACAATACTATAAGAGAATCTTAAGCACGCTCTCCATTAGATAATAATCTGGAAAAGATAATTTACGCACATAAAATGCTGAAATAAACAGGAACCCATTGTAGCAGCAATTCAAGTAGAATTCTTTGTCCTTCATGATAACCCCATTTTATTCCTCCTCCAGAGCACCATAAACGAGCTTATAGAGCTCTCACAAATGCAGAGTCGTTGACTTTTGAGATGAGGCATTTAAAAAGAAAGGAAGGCCGCCTTATCTGCAGCACTCCACGTGCATTCTGCCCTTCCCCTGCCTTCCAGAAAATCGCCCTCGCATGGCCTGCTTCCATCCACTTTTACAGGCCCTTTACCGTTCTCAATCATGAACGATAGTGGTCATGGAGTTTTATAGGTTTCATTGTTTCCTTTTTTTTTTGGAACATCAGGGAGCTTAATCTGCCCCAGGGTGAGACAAAAGTTTGGAAGGACCCGGTGGGTATTCTGTTTCGATATTTACAACAAATGGCGGAATAAAAGACACTTGTCCAATGGTATCGAAGGTCCAGAAAGTTTTTGTTCAATCTTTAAAAGAAAAAAAGTTTTAGATATTTATGGTACACTTTATAACTGTTTACACGTTGCCTTGCATCGTTAAAGCCTTTTTGTTAGTTGATTTCAGTAGCCTTGGAAGTATAGTAAGTCGACTTTAATGGTGCTATGAATGAGCTAAAATGCGATTTAAGATTTTGATTTTATACTTGACAGTCAGTTAGGTCGAAATAATCTGGATGATATCAATTAGTCCCTAATTATTGTTAAGGAATCAACCATATTAGTATGATTAAAAAATCTTTTGTAAATGTTCAGTATTGCTTAAACATAATAATGAAGAACTTCCGTTAAATTTTGAAACTGATTTCAATTTTTTGCATCATAGAATTGTTGGAGTCAGCAATTGTTTAAGAGTTCTTGTTTCTAACTCTTGACAGCTATCTATATGAATAATAAAGTAAAAACATATTTATGTAGCTGATATCTAAGAAATGTTTCTTAATTTTCTTATGTCCCTGTTTGTTTGCTACATGGTATTTTAAAAACGAAAAATTTTATCAACTGGATTTATACTGGATTTGGGATGACTATTCTCAAATTAAATATTTCACTGATGATAAATAAATTCTAAAATATTACACAAGATATCTATAATTTTATTCTATTAAATAAATTTATTATGTTTTTTGCAAAAATTCAATTGTTTTTCAAATTATATATATATATATATAGAAAGATATATATATATATATGATAGATATAAATATATAATATAAAGATATGTATGTGATATGTATTTCAAAATAACTTAACTTTCGTTAAATTTATTCCAGAACTCAACTGTTAATAAAAGAAATTAACGTCAAACATATATAATTATTAGCCATTAATAAAGTGCACATAAAAATACAAGATATTTCATCAAACAATAAGAACCATAAGCCCTCGTACAACGGCACGCTCTTCATTAGATAATAATCTGGAAAAGATAATTTACGCACATAAAATGCTGAAATAAACAGGTACCTATCGCAGCAGCAATTCAAGTATCCTTCTTCAAGATCTTCATGATAACCCCATTTTATTCCTCATCCAGAGCACCATAAACGAGCTTATAGAGCTCTCACAAATGCAGAGTCGTTGACTTTCGAGATGAGGCATTTAAAAAAGAAAGGAAGGCCGTCTTATCTGCAGCACTCCACGTGCATTTCTGCCCTTCCTTGCCTTCCAGAAAATCGCCCTCGCATGGCCTGCTTCCATCCCCTTTTACAGGCCCTTTACCTTTCTCAATCATGAACGATGGTGGTCATGGAGTTTTATAGGTTTCATTGTTTCCTTTTTTGGAACATCAGGGAGCTTAATCTACCCCCAGGGAGAGACAAAAGTTTGGACGGACCCATGTGGGTTATTCTGTTTCGATATTTACAACAAATGGCGGAATAAAAGACACTTGTCCAATGGTATCGAAGGTCCAGAAAGTTTTTGTTCAATCTTTAAAGAAAAACAGTTTTAGATAATTGTATGTGCACTTTTATAACTGTTTACACGTTGCCTTCCATCGTTAAAGCTTTTTCTTAGTTGATTTCAGTGATCTTGGATGTAAGTCGACTTTAATGGTTACTATGAATGAGCTAAAATGCGATTTAAGATTTTTGATTACATACTTATCTTTACGTCAGTTATGTCAAATAATCTAGATGAACATTAATTAGCCCCAAAATATTTTTGTTATTGAATCAACCACAAGATTAAAAAAGTATTTTGCAAAAGTTCAGTATTGCTTAAAAATAATAATGATGAACTTTCGTTAAATTTTGAAACTGATTTATTTTTGAACCATAGAATTGTTGGAGTTAGAAATTGTTTAAGAGCTATTATTTCAACTCTTATATATAATTACCAGCTATCAATATGAATAATAAAGTAAAAACCTTATTTATGTAACTACTTATCTGAAAAATGTTTCTTAATTTGATTCTTAATGTTTTTGCTTTTGTATATGGGACTTTTAAAAAGAAAATTTTATTAACTGGATTAATACTGGATTTGGGATGGCTATTTTCAAATTAAATATTTCACTGAATGATGAATAAATTCTAAAATGTTACACAAGATATCGATAATTTTATTAATTCAATAAAAGTAATTTTTTTAAAATTTTATTTGTTTTTCTAATAAATCAATATGTTTTTCTAATAAATTGTATATAGATATGATGGTAGATTCAAAATAACGATGCTGTTGCGATTCAATTTATTACAGAACTCAACTGTTACAAATACCATGTATAATTAATAAAAAAGAAATTAACATCCAACATATATAATTATTTGCAATTAATAAGATGTACATAAAATGCAAGATGTTTCACCAAACAATAAGCGAATCTTAAGGACTCACAACGGCACGCTCTCCCATTAGATAATAATCTGGAAAAGATAATTTACGCACCTAAAATGCTGAAATAAACAGGAACCCATTGTAGCAGCAATTCAAGTAGCCTTCTTCAGGTCTTCATGATAACCCCATTTTATTCCTTATACAGAGCACCATAAAACGAAATTATAGAACTCTCACAAATGCAGAGTCGTTGACTTTCGAGATGAAGCATTTAAAAAGAAAGGAAGGCCGTCACTTATCTACAGTACTCCACGTGCATTCTGCTCTTCCCTGCCTTCCAGAAAATCGCCCTCGCATGGCCTGCTTCCATCCCCTTTTACAGGCCCTTTCCGTTCTCAATCATGAACGATGGTGGTCATGGAGTTTTATAGGTTTCATTGTTTCCCTTTTTTGGAACATCAGGGAGCTTAATCTACCCCCCAGGAGAGACAAAAGTTTGGACGGACCCGGGTGGGTTATTCTGTTTCGATATTTACAACAAATGGCTGAATAAAAGACACTTGTCAATGGTATTGAAGGTCCAGACAGTTTTTGTTCAATCTTTAAAAAGAAAAAAGTTTTAGATATTTATGGTGCACTTTATAACTGTTTACGTTGCCTTTACATCGTTAAAAAGCTTTTTGTTAGTTGATTTCGGTAATCTTGGATGTAAGTCGACTTTAATGGTACTATGAATGAGCTGAAATGTTATTTAGGTTTTTGATTATACACTAACAATCCGTTAAGTAAAATGCTCTACATGATATCAATTAGTCCCAAATTATTTTCTATCATGGAATCAACCATAAGATTAAAAAGAAATATTTTATAAATGTTCAATATTGTTTAACATAATAATAGAACTTTCGTACCATAGCAATGTTTTCAAACACCATACGATTTTTTTCACGTACTCTTTTTTTT
This sequence comes from Caerostris extrusa, assembly GCA_021605095.1. NCBI lineage: Eukaryota > Metazoa > Arthropoda > Arachnida > Araneae > Araneidae > Caerostris > Caerostris extrusa. Next base: position 56,950 of record BPLR01015960.1, on the reverse strand, counting down.
ACTTCAAAGTATAAGTTAAATTATTTAAAAGAAATTAAATATTTTGTAGAAACTATATAAAAACATTTAAATTTCATTTTATTTCCTAATTAAACTTCTATTAAAAAACTTTTAATAAAGTTATTAACTTTTAATAAATCGAGTAACAAAATATTTTAATACAACAATGAAATAACAATTGTTATTTAGTAATATTAAATCTCATCTGTAATAATTTAGGTAAATAATTTTTACGTTAAAAATAAATTACCAAATAAGAATTATTTTTATTTCACTTTTATTCTAAGAAGGATGAATGCATTAAAAAATTCAGCGAAAATTATATCTTTTGTTAAACAGCAAAAAGTTGAAAAATATGATTTTATCAATTTTAGATCAAAATTGTTGATATAAAAAAAATTGGATTTTGTTCAAAATTTATTTTACTTAAAAAATTACTTTTATGTATAAATAAAATAACTTTCAGAAATTAAATATTTTGTCTCTAACTGCATAAAAATATTAAATTTTAATTCCATTTCGAATGAATGTTGTATTAAAAAATTGTTAATCACGTTTGTATAATTAACTTTTAATAAATATATTAATAAAATAATTTTAATTCAATGAATTAACAATAGTTATCAAAAATCTAATCTCTCGTAGTTTGGGTAAATACAATTTTTACATTAAAAAAAAAAAAGCTTATCAAATAAAATTCTTTTACGTACTCTTTTACTCTAAGAATGATAAATGTATTCTAAAATTCTGAGAGAAAATTACATCTTCTGTTACTGAACTGTAAAAAAGCTAAAATTGAGAATGAGAACAATACAAGCACCAATACGGCTGCATTCTCACGTACCCTTTGAAAGTCTTCGTCTTTCAATTTTCATTTCAAACATTTCATTAATTATTAGTAGTCGTTAAGAGGAACATCAACAGCAGTTCAAAACTGTTCGATTTATAGCTCCAACATAGGTCGTTATTAAGAGAAGAAAAATAGAATGTAAAAACATCATTCGTCTTCTCTGTGAAAAGAGGATAGAGAAAAATCTTCTTCAGAGGCACTTTCGTAATTTCTTGTTCTTGAGGATGAATTATTGCCCAAAGTTGAAAATTTTGTAAATCTTCTTTATGAGTTCAGTAACAATAATGCGGAGTGGAACAGACTAGCAAATACCATAAAATAACACTTAACGAAGAATTCACTGTATTTATTAGTTTTTAAATATTTCAATGAAGAAAATAGTGTTATGTTGAACTGCAGATGGAATAGACGCATAAACTTTAATTTCACTAATTTACTGTTTTTGGAATTTTAAACATTGATTTGTTCCTGGTTGGAAATGGAATATAAATGTGTTGTTACTTAAATAAATATTTTATTAATTATTTATTATAATTTTTATAATATTAATATTATTTTCGGAGCCAAGTCAGACTTCTACCTACCGGTGCCCCATCGCAACAGAAGCTGCCCCTTTTCCCCTCAACCATGAGACCACATGGGTTTGTGGGCGTGGTCTAGATATCTATCAAGTGGAATGAGAAACAATAAACAGCATAATTCGTAAAAGACAAAACAAGATATTTTTTTTTTTTATGTGTTCTAACTTTAAAAAATAAACATATACATTTTTATTATATATATTAAAATTTATGTTAAGTAAAATAGAAAAAAAAATAAAAGTGTTTCTGAAAATAAATATGGGGGAGCATTAAAAAAATATATTAAATATTATTTGAAAATTTGTAAATTTTTCCATATAAATTTTAAAAATATGGTATATACCAATATCATTATACCAAATGAATGAAATAGATTTAAAATATATTATAATAAAAATTAAATTTTTGTTTCCATTTAAATTTTTTAAAATATAATTCATACCTATACCTTTATACCAGATGATTAAAATATAATAACATTTATTAGCATACTATATAAAAACATTCAGTCTTATTACATTTCCTAATGAATCGTGTATAAAACAAAACTTTTAATCAAATAGTTTAATTAATGTTTAATGAATCTATTAATAACACATTTTTATTACAATGCAAAAATAATGGTTATTTAATAATATTAAATCTAATCTTTTACAATTTAGGTAAATAATAATTTTACATTAGAAACAAATTAACCAAATAAAAATTCATTCATGCACTCTTTATTCTAAGAATGATAAATGCATTCTAAAATTCTGAGAAAATTACATCTTCTGTTACTAAACTGTAAAAAGCTAAAATTTGAGAATGAGAACAATACAAGCACCATACGGCTGCATTCTCACGTACTCTTTGAAAAGATTCTTACGTCTTTCAATTTTTCATTTCAAGCATTTCATTAATTATTAGTAGTCGTTAAGAGGAGCATCAACAGCAGTTCAAAACTGTTCGATTTATAGCTTCAACATAGGTCGTTATTAAGAGGAAAAAAATAGAATATAAAACATCATTCATCTTCTCTGTGAAGGAGGATAGAGAAAAATCTTCTTCAAGGCACTTTCGTAATTTCTTGGTCTTGAGGGTGAGTTATTGCCCAAAGTTGAGAATTTTGTAAATCTTCTTTATGTGTTCAATAACAACATTTCAGAGTGGAGGAGTCTAGCAAATATCGTAAAATAACACTTAACGAAGAATTCACTATGTTTAATAGTTTTTAAATGTTTCAACGGAGAAAACAGTGTTATTTTTAACTATGAATTGGAATAGAAACCTAAACTTTTATTTCACTAATTTTCTGTCTTTAGAATATGGACCAATTTATACCGTGCTTGGAAATGGAATATAAATGTATTGTTATTTAAATAAATACTTAATTAATTATTTATTATAATTTTTATAATTTATTAAAATTTATTATTACGTGGTTAAATATTTATTTTTTAATTTATAAACTTATAAATAAGCTCTTACAGTTTTATAATCGTGGAATCATAAAATTGAATGGCCAAGTCTCTAGCGCTCTGGTAGTCGGCGCCACAAGTTTCGAGTTTGAGTTCCGGCCGTACCATGGATGTAGGTAGTGGTTTGGAATCCCCCTTTAAGCAATAGGTCCGGTCTCATGGGAATGTAGAGCGTCACGGAGCCAAGACAGACTTCTACCTACGGGTGCTCCATCACAACAGAAGCTGACCCCTCTTCTCTTCTTCCATAAGACCACATGGGTTCGTGGGCTTGGTCTAGATATCTACCAAGTGGGATAAGAAACAACATAATTCGTAAAAGAAAAGAAAAAAAAAAAGGATTTTAATATGTTTTCTAACTTTAAAAAATGGATGGTTAAATGTTAATATGTATAATAAAAAAAGTATGTTAAGTTAATTAAAAAAATAAAAGTGTTTCTGAAAGCAAATATGAGGAGGATTTAAAAAAATATTCAATATTATTTGAAAATTTGTAAATTATTTGCCAATGGAATTTTTAAAAATAGGGTTTATACATATACCATTAATACCAGATGAATGAAATAGATTTAAATTATATTATAACAAAGGCTTATATTATAATAAAATTTCTATATATCTTTTAATATAAATTTTTTAAAATATGGTATATACGTATACCATTATAGTTGATGAATAAAATAGATTTAAAACATATTATAATAAAGATTTTTAAGTATTTGTCATTTGATTTATTTAATGAAATTAGTTGTATGTTACATTTTATAAAACCAATATTTTTTATTAATGTTTAGAAATAAAAATGCTCGTTTTCCGAATTTATTTTTAAGATACATTTTTTTTTTTGTTACAAATTTAATTATATTTATTTTATAAATAATGAAAAATATTTTCAAGTGGAAAATTAGATTGTATATGCATTAATAACTGCTTACATATCGTTTTATATAAAGCATGAAATCCCTTTACTACAACAATTTCTGAAATACGTTTTCTCCTCAAAGAGATTTATAGGCAGAGTGAGCAAAATTTTTCATTTTCAGCTTTACTACATCTTAAAAATATACATTGAGTAATAATTTTCCTACAACAACTTCTAAAATATACACACAGAGACTACAAATAGAGATTTTTACACATAGAGATTTGTAGTAGAATGAACAAAATTTCCATTTGCATCTTCACTACTCCTTAAAAATATATATTGAGCAATAATTGTCCTACTACAACTAGTAAGATATATTTTTACACATAGAGATTTCTAGTAAACTGACAAAATTTTAATTTGCAGCTTCGCTGCTTCTTAAAATATACATTGAGCAATAATTTCCCTACTACAACTACTAAAATATAATGTTTACACATAGAGATTTGTAGGCAGAGTGAACAAATTTTTTCATTTGCAGCTTCACTACTCCTTAAAAATATACATCGAGTAATAATTTTTCTACTACAACTTCCAAAATATATTTTTTTTACATATAGAGATTTGTAGGTAGAGTGAACAAAATTTTCATTTGCAGCTTGACTACTCTTTAAAAATATACACTGAGCAATAATTTTCCCAGAATCTGCTTAAGTTCTGTTTCCAATGTTGATGACTTTTTTTTTTTCTTAAAGAAAGGTGCACATGACAATAAAATCGAGTTTTTCTCTGTGTGCGATTCGGATGAGATAAAAAGAAAATTAAAGGCGTTTTTCAAACTTGTTTCAAAATCAATGAATACGTGCCTTACATCCATTGAAGAAAATGGATTGAAGTTGGGGAAATTAAATTTTTGAAACCTCATTGCAGAAAAAAAGTGATAGAAGAAGAAAAAAAGAACTAAAAGGAAACGGAATCATGAAAGTATTTGTTCCTTGAATCAATTTAAACACTCTCTAAATCCGGCAGATCTCATTTAAATTTTCGCCTCAGTAGAAAGGCTGAAAGACAGACCTGTATTGACTAGCCGGGGTTCAATAGGTACATTTTATGAGTTCTTTGAAGTGTCTGATGTGTGCCCGTTTCAATTTTAAAGCGTGTGAGATCTTATTGAGTATAAAGCTTAGGAGAGTGCAAAAATAGTTTTTGGATTTCTTTGAAAAGGAGGGTATGTAAAATTGATTGTGTATATATTCTTCTTCAAATAATCGAAGTATAAAAATCCGTTTTTAGTTCATGATGTTTTTTTTCCTTCTTTGTAGAAAAAGTGTTAGCTTAAAACTTTTTAATTACTATTTTGGAGGTAAGACTTTTTCTCGACACAAAAATTAAAATTTGTAAAAGATTAGTTTTTATGAAATGTAAAGATTATGTATGGCTTACTTTAAAATTAAAATAAAAAAATCTGAAAAATAAATGTAGAGATTTTTATTTTATAATGTATAAAATTACTTAAAGCAATGATTGAATTAATTTAAAATATAGTAAATTATATGTTGTTACATTATAAGTTATTGAAATCCCAATCTCATAGAGTAGCACAGGCGGTTTATATTTCGATAAATACTTTTAATTATAATATGATTGTTTACAAATATTTAAGAATTATTTCTTTTGTCTCACATTAACAGATAATTAGTTTTTCAAAGAAAATTTGAAAATTTAAAATATTAGTTTTCAAATTTTTCCAAACATTTTGTATATTTATATTAAATGATATCGCTGTAATTCTCTGTTTGCAGTTTTGTTTCATCAAAATTTTCTGAAATTGTTTAAAAGCTTTTGTTAAAATCTACCATACCTTACAGAAACATAAAATTGGATAGTTAACAAAAAATAACCTAAAATAAAAAAAAAAAACATCCTGTGCATGATAGAATGTTTTTATAGTATGCATCTTTGTCTGGATATATAATACATATACACCATATTAATATATTGTATTATAAGGACATTGCTGATTGACGTTGATGACTTGATTTTTGGTTTGCCATCCGTAAGGTATGGTAGATTTTAACAAAAGCAATTCAAAATACATACTTTCAAACAATTTTGGAAGTATTTTGATGAAACAAAACTGGAAACAGAGAATTAAAGCACTGTCATTTTATTATAAATATGACTAATATAAAATATATCTGTCAATATATATATGTAGACAGATAGTTAGATTGATATAGATATAATAATATATGTGCTTTTTCTTATTTGAAATAAAATTAAATTCGTATATTTATTCTTTATTTTACGTCACAGGATACGTTTATAAAGTGGGGTTTAACGTTATAAATAAAATAGGGATTTCTAAGATAAAAAAAAAAAAATAATAATATTTGCAATGAAATTTCATATTGCATTCGTCTTACAAAAGAAAAAAAAATAAATGTTAAATTTAAGATAAATGATAAAATTATCCCCATTTATATCACGGAAAGATTAAAAGTTTATGCTTTATAGTTCATATCGACGAATGAAAGTGTAGCAGACTATGAACACTGCAACGACGATTCACAAGGTGTTCATATGAGACTCGATCATCAATGATTCGATGTATCCCCAGAAGAAAAGTCTAATTCGGTTCAAATTCGATGAGCATAGAGAATAAACCTAAAATACATCTGCCTCAGTTCACCGTCTTAAATATGTAGCAGAAATAAATAATCAAAGTGGCAGACCATGATGGTAAAGGTCCTTACCTTGTGTGTAATAAATCTGAAAAGGTTGATGTGGTTTAAGAAGCGTTGATATAATGATATGGTGTAATATTTTAAGAAGATATTTTGTGCATGTCTTTCGGTGAAGTGTTTTTATAACAAATAAAACCCCACGACGCATAACCAAGGACACTTACCTAAATTTTCACAGGAAATTTCTGTTGATATTTTCAAGAAATCTTAATTGGTGTATTACTATATCACAGACCCGTCGGCTGCGAATATTGAAGAATGTTTTCTGGATGAACAAATTCTCATTACTACTTAATGTTAAAATAGGAAACCTCGATTAGTTAATTAACATCTGGAGCATTCACCACATCCAGCTGTCGGTTATAATTATCGACGTTTAAAAGGGGATGCATGCGTGTTTCATAAACAACTTCACAAGCATTAATGGGACAAACACCAATATTGGCTGTGTAAGGAAATACTGCTTTATCTCTCCATAACTCGCTCTGCCATTTCCAGTGTATTCTTACTTCTTTTATATCCTGTAATCCCCGGTAGTGGATGAGCTGTTTTTAGAAGTTTTCTATCAATAAGAGAAGGTAGAAGAGCATGGAATACGATGCATCCGAAATGGCATGGGATACAATCGTTATGCTTAGCGTACGTTACCATTTGCTTGATCGTACACGAGACGCATATCTGCCAATTTCTTATTTGTGTAATAAGAAATTGGCATGTTACAGTATGTGGCTTTCATGTTGCTCTTCATTATACAAACTACTAATTTGGCCTAAGCTGTTTCGGACGATGTTATGATGGTAACAAGCTGAAACATCGAGGATGTGATGCTTTTAAAAAAGAACTTTTTATTAACTGGCATTATGTTGTAATTATCGATGATAGTCCTTTTTTGTTTCAAATTTCATTAAGCAAAAGCAAGCAAATAAGGAAATATTCCTCATTTACTTGAAAATAAAATATAGTTAAAATAATTATTATCCTTTCGTATTTAAAAATAAAACTTATTTAAGCCAGTTATTTTTATCATAATTTATTATAAAAATAAAACTTATTTAAAATAATTATTTTCATCATGTACTTAAAATAAAACTTGTATTTGAAGATACCTCGTCAATAATGATTTGAGAAAAGATGTTTTAAACATTGATGCATTATTTATATAGTTGAATTATGAATTTATTTAAAACCCTCAATTGTTAAAAAAAAATCATTTTAAATTGCTATTTTAAAAATAAAAATAACATATATATAAATAGGTAAGATATATTTCAGTTTCATAAAAAATGAAATAAATAATAAATATTTAATAACCAGATTAACTAAATTAATTTTTTGTTTGTCTTTTATAATATAATCTTGAATCATCCATATAAATTATGTATGTTGTACTATTTTAATAATTATAGAAACAAAATTTGTCCAGTTTTCAGATATTTATTCGGTATCTAATATCTCTACCATCGCACTACTAATCGTCCGTTTATTACACATCTTTAACACTTGATTTTCGCGAACTCGGTTACCTCATTAGAGGCAACATAAGCCAACCGATGTTGCGTGAGTCCCTACAAAGAATCCGTTCAAAATCTTGGCGTCCTGACTTCAGGGGAACTAATTTACAATTCATGGTTGAGAATTAACTCGAATTAGTGCCTGATCAAACGCTCACAGGGATATTAATTTCCTTGGCCTCCAGTGAGCAAAGACCTCGTTACTCAATGGTATCGCTGATGTACAGAAGATTGCGATTATGATTAGCGAAATGCCATCGGGTTAATCCGATTTTGTGAAGGGCTCGGAAAGTGTGTTTCTCTGATCCAAGTGAAGGGTGCAGAGTTTGACGAATTGCACCCCAGGTAGTTCATAATATCTTTGGGAGATTACTTAAGCAAAGCCTCTTTAGCGGAAGATTCGCGTGCATTTTATAGGATGTTAATTAATATTTAGATTGAAGATGCATATAAGTGATTAAAACTGTTGATGGTAATTACGTTTATAAGTGAAATTTAACCATTTTTCGCACTTGAGTAAGTTGAGTGTTATTATTTTATTATTTTGTAAGCTGAGTGATATTATTTTATAAGCTTGAGTATTCATTTAATTTTATTTCTTCTTGGATGAAGACGTGTGCGCGATATAATTTACTCATTAGTCATCACATTTATAACACGTATTCTAACTTGAAGTTTAAACATATTATTTGTTTCAGCTATATGTTATTAATTGGACGTTTTAATGAATATGTAAATCTGCATTAAATTGTTGGTTGTAATAAAATTGTAAATGATGTTATACTAAGTTTTATAATTTATGTAAGCAAATACAAGTTTTGAAAAGACCGTTATAATGCTGGTGGTTTGAGTTTGATACGTAGTTACCTGACTGAAAGAATATGCGTATGTGATTTTTATTTACTGGCCATTGGACGTTTTAGTCAATATATAAATCTGCTTTAAATTGCTTATTGTCATGGAAATTTTAAATAGTGTTATTTAAGTTTTATCATTTATGTAAGCAAATAATATAAATTTTTTTTTTTTACTTGAAAAAGCCCATTATTATACTAGTGGTTTGAGTTTTATACGTAGTTACCAGATAGGAAGAATATGTACATGTCATTTGACTTATTTACTGGCCTTTGATATCTACTTGCAATAAGTAGGGTAGCGTATTTTTGCACATATTGTTAAATAATTATTAATGGCAGTTCTGTAGTTATCAATTGGTCATTGAATTAAGATAGGCTTGCGATTTAAATTGATGTTTCATTGTAATTAATGAACTTAAAAATCAATTTCACTGGTCGTTAACTGGCCATTGCAGAGTATGTGCTTATGATTTGAATCGCCTACTGTCTTCCCGGAATATATGTAAGTTAATTTATTTGTGCTTATATTATCAAAGAGTTCGTGTTTTGAACAATTCATCGGCGGTTGTGATTTTATGATTGATTAAGGCATGAAAATTTAAAAGACAAAGGAAGCACTTTTGATTTAAGCTGCTGAATAAACATTCATGTAAATGTATAAATGTAATATATAAATCAAACTTAAGATTAATGTAATACACTGAAGTGACAAAAGTCATGGGATAAATATCGTGTCGGCCCTCCTTTCGCCCGGCGAAGTGCAACAACTCGACGTGGCATGGACTCAACAAGTCGTTGGAAGTCTTCTGCAGGAATATTGGCTGTCTCGATAGACGTCCATAATTGTGAAAGCGTTGATGGTGCAGGATTTTGGGCACGAACAGACCTTGATGTCCCAAAAAATGCTCGATGGGATTTCATGTCGGGCGATGTAGGTGGCCAAATCATTCGTTGGAATTGTCCAGAATGTTCTTCAAACCAATCGCGAACAGTTGTGGCCCGGTGACATGGCGCATTGTCATCCATAAAATCCATCGTTGTTTCAGTACATGAAGTATGAATGGCTGCAAGTGATCTCAAAGTTGAACATAAGCATTTCCAGTCAATGTTCGGTCCAGTCGCACCAGAGGACCAAGTATGCCATGAAAAACACAGCCTACATCATTACGGAGCCACCACCAGCTTGAACAATGCCTAAGTTTGGGTTCATGGCTTGTGGGGTCTGCGCCACACTAGAACCCTACCATCAGCTTAACTGAAATCGTGACTCATCGGACCAGGCCACGGTTTTCCATTCATCTAGGGACCAACCGATATGCTCACGTGCCCAAGAGTCGCTGCAAGCGATGTCGTTCTGTCAGTAAAAGGCACTCGAGTCGGTCTTTGCTGGAATAGCCCAAGAAAGCCAAATTTCTCCGATTTAACAGACAAGTCCCTTGTACGTCCCACATGATTTCTGCGGTTATTTGACACAGTGTTGCTTGTCTGTTAAAATTTACGACTCTTTGCAGGCGTCGCCGGTCTCGGTTGTTAAGTGCTGGCGGTCGACCACTGCGCTTGAAATGTCATACTCTCGGCACACTCTTGACACAGTGGATCTGGGAATGTTGAAACGATTTCCGAAATGGCATGACCCATGCGTCTAGCTCCAACTAACATTCCGCGTTCAAAGTCTGTTAATTCCCGTCGTGCGGTCATCATCACGTCAAAACCTCTTCACATGAATAACTTGAACAGAAATGAAATGTACTGCGCATTTATACCTGTTCTACATGCTACTGCAAAAATTTGCATATTGCTATTAACTTTTTGTCACTTCAGTGTATGCTATATATATAAAAATATAATAAACCGATCATCGTACATATGATCGCATGAAATTTCAAAGTGATAAAAATATATTTTTAGTGTTTATTCTATTTAAAAATTAGATAACTAAACCCAAATAAAATACAATATTGAACAAATTATGTGAAAATATGGTGAGTAATTGTTGATCAAAATTGCAAATGTCATAACTCATATGCCATGATCGACATCGAAACTTTAAATTCCAAAAAATATTGAGAATTTTACGATGTTTGAAAGTGCTTGGATAGTGTATGAAAATGTTTCTTTCTTGTAAAAGAAAATGAAATTTATTTATCGGTTCTGGGATTATTGTTATCCGTTTCCATAGCAACCCTTCTGAGGAAGAATATTGAAGCAAAATCCGCTCTTACATCAGATTTAGATAAATTTAAATTATTCTACGCAACCTTAGAAAGAAAAAAAAAGATACTCAGCTTTAAGTTGTTTGTCAAAATTGTAAAGCATTTTTTCTGATGTGTGTTTTTATGTTTTCTGTTACAAACGTAATGGTAAAATCTTCCATTTTATCTGTTAACATTATTTTCAGATACATCATGTTAACAAATAAAAAAGAAAAATTTTATAAATTCATAAAAGTTAATTTTTTTTTCTTCTTTTATTTAAAATCTCTACCATTATTGCATTATTTTGTTTATTAAACATTTTTATAGTTGGCATTTAAATTATTGTGCTAATATTGTCATTAGTTAAAAGACTTATAACAAAAATCCGAAAATTAAAGAATTGACATATATATGGTTAAATGCCTTATGGCTAGTGAAAATTTATGAATACTAATAAAACAATAACAAATCTTTAATTATAAATCTTTATTAAACATGTTTAATCTATATGTTTTCATTATAAAAGTTTGATTTTTAATTGTAAATGTTTGAATATGGTATGAGATTTATTAATATTGAATATTTAACATTTAATCACTTTTTAATTCGCATCATAATGAATGTGTGTTTGGAATTTCCCAGAATTATATATATAACAGATATATATATTAATTATAAGTATTAATTATTTAATTCTTAGTATTAAAAGGTTGTAATTAAACAAAATCATTGAAAAATAAAATTACTTTATTTAAACGATTTGTATAATTTTTTGAGTTTAATCTAAAATATATATATATTACTGAAATAGTTTAAAAATTAAAAAAAATTTTTTTTTTCCAAATTTACACTTACAACTGAAATATATAAATAGATAGAATATGAATATCTGAATAAATAAAGAACAAGTATTTATCTATTGTGTATTTAAAATTTCTAATACTTTTTTTGATGAAATTCATATGATTAATAAATAGTTTGCGAAATAAATTGTTATCTAAAAACATTTAAAGTTGTAAAATATGTTATTGCTTCTGAATACCAGTCACAGTGTGTTCAAATCGTTCGCACTTCAACGCAGATCCTTAGCATACCGGTATATCCGGTATACCTGCCACACTGCGGCCTTATTTTACCACCATAATTTGAATGGAAATACTAGAAGATGGCCTAGTGTAATTTGCATGTTTTCAAAAGAAAGATTTTTGCATCGTACGGATTCTTCATACCCACCCCTGCCATAAACATGGGAGCTTTCCGAATGCAGGTATATTCAGGCGAAGTCATTCGCCACTTTGAATGGCGATTCTTGGCAGATTTCTAATTATACAATAGAATGCATGTTACACTCAGGGCAAAATTTGGAGAAATGAAGATGGCATACAATTTGCATGTTTTCAAAGGAAAGATTTTACCGTGTACAGATTCATCATACCCATTCCTGCTATAAACATGAGAGCTACATAATGCGGGTATACTTAAGGTGAGGTCATTCGACACTTGAACGACACATTCTGTGACATTCTTGGCAGATTGCTAAGTATAAAATGGAATGTCTGTTACACTCAGGGTCCAATTTGAACTGAAATACTAGAAGATATTATATAATTTGCATGCATTCAAAAGAAAGATTTTTCCAGCTTACGAATTCATCATACCCATCCCTGCTTTAAACATGGAATTTCCGAATGTCTATATTAAGGTTAGGTCATTCGTCACTTGAACGGCAGATTCTTGGTAGATAGCTACGGAAACATTTGGACGCTTGCTACACTTAGGACTCAATTTGAACGGAAATACTAGAAGATGACATACGGTAACTAGCTTGTTTTCAAAAGAAAGATTTTACAGCGTATGGATTCATCTTACCTATACCTGCCATAATACGGGGAGCTTCCGAATGCAGGTATATAAAGGTGAGACCATTCGCCACTTGAACGGCAAACTGCTAATTAAAAAATGGAATGCCTGCTACACTCAGGGAACAATTTCATCGGAAATACTAGGAGAGGGTATAGTGTAATGTAACAAAAAAGATAAAGTTGCATGCTTTCAAAAAGTAAAATTTTTCAGCTTACGGATTCATCATATCTGGCATAAACACAGGAGTTTTCAGTTAGGCTTCACTTGCTAGATTTCGAATAAAATTTCTCTAAGTGAAATGCAAACTGCCGTCCACTAAGCTACCCAACCCGAGTTGTAGAATATACAACCCCATATATTTTATCGAAAAATAGCTTTTTAAGTAAATAAAAGTAATTTCCCCTTAGAAGTGGGAATGTTTTTAAATTCTTTCCCGTTTAGATTTATGTATTAAAAAAATACGACAAACTAGTGTCATATTAATAAACATCAGTTGTTTTATCGTTATTAATATCTATTAATTGTTGCCTCAAGAAAATATTTGAACAAAATCGTTCACAAAGATTTAATTTTAAATAAAAGGATTTATTTTACTTTGTAATAACTGTAAATGAAATATAGAAAAGCGTCCGGTTACAAGAAAATTCCTATATTTATGAAGTATTAAAATTTAATTTTAGAGGACACGAGAAAAACACTTGTGTTAATATTTTAATATTTAAATGGAACATAGAAATTTGATCATCATCATAAAAGACTAATAAAATATGCCTTTGAGATATTTATGCTTAAAATTGCTAAAATTACAGAAATAAATATCTGTAAATTATTAAGTACATTGTTTTTTTTTTTTTAAAATATTTTGTTTTTATTTTATTTTATTTCATTTATTTATTAATTATTTTTTAAAATATTTTTAAGACTTTTCACCTACAAAAAACCAAATTATAGCAACACAAACATTAAAAATAAAACAATTCATTTTAATTGTGCCAAATTACACTTTTCCGATGATTTTTGTTTCCAAAAGCTACTGTTAATAATCCCACTAAATTAAATACCACGATTGAGTATCCCGGCATAGTGATTATATTTAATTACTTGTAGTTGTCGATACAGACAGTGCAATTTCGACCCATGCTGATTCACAATTATTATTGGACAGTAGAGCTTTGTCGTACATATTGGAAATTACTGCACCCATTAAAGGGCAAATTGCAAAAGGTTTAATATTCCCTTCTCATTATATACACCAAGCATATTAAAAGATTCATTCCCTGCCTTATACCTCCGGGCGACCCCATTTTAATAAACAGTTCATTTTAGCAATTTGAAAGCTTTCCATGGAATTGGATTAGTTTTATTTTGAAGTGATACACACGGTTTTCAAATACAGGGATCTATGACCTAAGGGGATATATGGACAAAGTTATAGATAATCAAGCGTTACTCAAGTAAGCTATGAGGAGACTGCTACAGTCTTCCCATAATGTACCTTGGGTAAGAGGCTAAATCATTACTGCACCCACATTTTGTCACTTTAACTTAAACAAATAATACCAGAATGTTAGTCTCTTCTCCTCTTTGAACCTATTGAGGCCTGTTGACCAATTGGCTAGCACTCTGGTAATTGATGCATCAGGTTTCAGGTTTGAATTCTGGCGATGGAATGGATGTTTGTTAGGGTTTGTAATCCACGTTAAATTGTATGTCCCAGTCTAATTAGCCTAAATTATGCACAAAATGACAGTAAAGCGACACACCAAAAACTTTGAACCTATTGGAAGAATATTCAAGCCTACAGATTTATTTTTTGATTTTTTACATAGAAAAGCTATCTCCATGCTACTATCAAGTCGGTTCATTTTACCTGACAACACACAATTTAGTTAAAAAATTCGTGTTTAATGAAAAATAATCTGTATTTTGTAGTTAACGTTTAAAATGCCAATTTAAGTAACTAACTTAATTGATGCCTACTTTAAAAATAACACAAATTAAAAATTTAAATAAAATTATAATCTATATTTAAGACTTGATTATGAATTTGTAATAAAAGCTTATTATATTTAATGCGTCTTTTAAAGTCAATTTTCAAAGATTCTCCAAAAATAATGTATATATATATATATATAAATAATTATATATTTTATTTTTTTACAGGATACAGTTTCAAAAAACAATTTAATTGTACGACATAAATTTGTCATTCTTTCAGCAACACCATTTCCGTTAATCCATATTGCAGAAAATTATTTTTTAAAATAAAAGCTTTGCAGTTTAGCAATTTATATAGCACAGTTAGTTATCTAAATCAGAATTTACCCTCATGAAATTATGAATTGCCTAAAAACATCGAGATTTTTATGTATTTATCTTACTTAATTCTTGTAAATCTAATTATAAATTTTTTTTTCTTTTCACACATAAAGTATTGGTTTTATTTAAATACTAACCTATATTCTCTATTTCTGCAATTTTATGTAGTGATTTATCATTAGTTAATCGATTTTAAAAAAGATTGAACTGTGAGCATAAAATTTTATTGTGCTGCAATACTTCTGTTTACTTCACATAGAAAATAAATTTATTTGACGTTATTTACCAGTTTCTTAACTGTACATTTTATACGTCCCCAAGTGTTTTGTTTTCTTTAGAATGTTTGCCAAGCAGGTTTAAAAGCTTTTAAATCTTTGATTCTCCTTGGTCTAAGCTAATATATTCTATTTCTATTAGGGGAGAAAGTATCTTTTTAAGTGTATGTTTGGAAACAAGTTTACCATTGTTAATAAAAACGTAAATAAGATTTGTTATTATTATGTGTATATCGTATTGTTATGCCATTTTAGCTTTTAACGATCAAATTATCAATGTCATTTTTCTGTAACTTGTTTATTTTGTGAATTAATTAAAATAATAAACTTTCAATTATGAGTTTTCTCCTTTTATAAATCGTTATTCGTCTATTATTTGAAATGAGATTTTATATCTCTATGTCTATGCTGAAATGATATGTTACTCTATTTGAAATAAAACAATTTAAATTACTAAGTTTAAAAGTATTTTTATATTATAATATGTTATTTTATAGCATATTAAAAATAAATTTTTTAGCAAAGCGTATAAATTTGATCATTTTAAATTCTTAATTTGGATACTTATAAAATGAGCCTATATCAGTTCAGATATAAAACGATTTAAAAGTCGAATATTTTAGAAGAAAATTAAATTTCTATTCTAAAAATTACAGACAAAATTTTTAAAAAAATAAATAAGCTCTTATTTGATTGTAAACAAAAATGTAAAATGTAAATATAGTGTTGGGTTATTACATATTTTATATATTTCAGTAATCTCATTAATAATTTATTTGAAGCAATTTATATAGGTTGTTTTAATGAACATATTTGTATTTTAAGCATAAGTTTTTAAAATACGTCAATAAAAAATTGGCCTCAAAAACTGCAAAAATAATTTCACTTACTAACAAATTCTAAATCTATAATGATATTTTCTCATAAATTTACTAAATATATATATATAAATATAATACCAACGATAAACATTTTCCTTTTGAACAAGTAACAAAATCAAGAAGAAAACAATAAATATAAAAGACGCTTGGTATGTCAAACCTTTCTACGAAAACAATATGAAAAATTAATTTCTTAAAAGTGCTAATATTGCGATTAAGTATTATTTTACATTAGCAATTATAAATATTGTTTTTAAATAAATTGAAACAAATTCAGTTATTTACTGAGAATGATTATTAGTTAGAAATGAGACATAAGTTAATGTGTTTTAATCATAATTCCAATTGCATTATTACTAATTTTGAAAGATGACTGCCGCGATTATGTTCGGTTTCCAATGCATTGTTCGGAAAACATCGTTTAAATTTATAATCATGCCATACATAATTTATGTCAAAGTTAATTAATAATTATATATTTTCATGACGAAATTATACACAAAGTTAGTATAAACGTATAACTGCGTTTGATTAGTGATGAATATTTCAAAATTATTATAATTGCAACAATTTCGCTACAATGTTTTGCTTACACATTGCCACATGACACATGACATCGAAAATGTATTTTATACTGATATTTATATTTAATATCATTTTCATAATATTTTTTATTGGCAGAATAAAATGTGTAATACATATATATATATATATATATATATATATATATATACGCATTGCATATAGATGTCTTAATCGTATCAAAATATATTTATTTAATTTATATGTTAAATTGATAGCCTTCGACTTATTTTACTCAAAAGTAAATATAGTATTTATGCAAATAGTGCAAAATACAGGGTGATTAAAAATAATTAACGATATATGAGTCCCTACCTATCCGATCATTCAAAGAAACTGAATGAAATTTTGATTTGATGTTTTTGAGGTATGTACTTCAGAATTATATGAAAAACAGCCGTTAAACTCTAACAGTTACGGTTACAGTGACACAATTTCAAAAATTTCAAACGGCAAAACCTACCTTTTTGTTGGAATGTGATATCCATACTAAAAATCATAAATATCATTGAAACGGTACATGTAGCGAGAAAATCGACTGCTCTTGGCAAATTACGGTAGATTAATTCATCCCATAAAGTCAGAGAAGTAACAGAAACCAAAACATTTTAATGCGTTTCGCAATTTTTCCCTCATGACCTCCTTCACACTTATAACATCTTCTTGCATCCAAATGACGTCATATGGAACAATTCGCTGTAGAGATATCTGGAATCTAATATGTTTGCATTTAATCCACAAACCGCATCTGATGTGAAAAATGCTATCAGGCGTCAGGTTCAACAAATTCATCTTGCCAATGTGCGTGCTTCAGTGCCATCCACGATCTGTCGTATGCAAAGTGTCATCGTGTGTGAAGGAAATCACGAGGAAAATTTATGAAACACATTAAAATGTTTTGTTTTCTGTTGCTTCTGTACCCTTAGTTTTCCCTTTCTTATTATTATGCCTGGCGATGACGATTTTCGTGTTACAGTTACCTTTCTGACTCTATTTATGGCTTTCAACTGTGTCGATCTCATTTCAATAAAAAAACAGGTAAGTGTTGCTATTTGCTACTTATCACTGTAAAAGTGACTGTTAGAGTTTAACTGTTGTTTTTCATGTGATTCGTGAGTTCAACCTCAAAATATATTAAACCAAAATTTCAATAAAATTCTGTGGATGGTATGATAACTAGGCCCTCATATATCAATAATTTTATTTTATAATCACCTTATATATACCTTTTTTTAAAGAATAAAGTTATAATACTTTTGAATATTAATAATTTATATTATAGGCTGATATTTAGTTAAATAATATCAGCTAATATTTTTGGATCATAAAAATTTAGGCCACCATTATAAATTTATTAGCTGCATTAGCAAAAGAAAGTTTTGTCTAAATTTAGAAGGACAATTGAAACTATATATAAATTCATATGCTATAAAGATCTACATTTAAATCTACAGAAATTTTATGTTTATAGAAATAGAATTTATGCGCAAGATGAATTTAGAAAATGATAAATATCTTTTCTATTATTACATTTGTAGTCTTTCCAATATATAAATGCAATATGTTCATGTATTTCTGCTATCCTTCGAAGCATAAATGACATTTATTTTTAATTTTTATTTCTCTGAATTATGCATTCTTAAAGAGGATTAGTTAGAAAAATTATCCTTATCACTGCTTGATTATACTTGGCGGAATTATTTTTTCTGTTATGTATATCATTGTATCTCATTTTATGTATAAAGAAAGGGAACTTTTGACATAATACTTACTAAAAATTACAATATTTAATTGAAAATATTTAGTTTTATATTTACTCATTTCAACTTTATTATTGACAAAATAACGAATTTTAAACTAATACAACACCTAAACTAATTCCAAATAATTTTTTTAAATTAAAAATGAATAAGTAGTATATTATATACAAAGTCAATTCTTTTAACATATATTTTATGCATTTATAACTTATTGCGTTTGAACTTAACAAAGACCCACCTTTATGCATGAATTTTGATGGTATAAGGATCTCAAATATAAAAATTCCAAATTATGTAAATCTAAAATAGTTTTAATTAGGGATTATGTAGAATTCTTTTTTAACTGCAATTGTAATTAAACTGTAAAATATAATTTGTAATAAAGGTAAAACTAAAATAGAGGGTGAGTAAAAATCGAAAATGTTAAAAGCATTATTTTTTAACTTTTTTTATTCTTGTTTACATTCTTTTGTAGAAAATGTATTTGCAATAAGAAAATTCTTATCTTGCTAATCAATATAGTAGTAATTTTTTAAATTATTTATTTCCATTTAAAAAAAAAAAAAGTCTAAAACCTTTATTTTATTTTTAAGCTTTATATACTATTACAAGTGAATAATCATTTCATCTATTCGATCAACATTCTTAAAAATTTTCTTTTCATTTATTATCTGTAAACAACCCTATTATCTATCTGAAATTTGACCAATATTTGAGATTTGGTTGTTTTGTTGTAATTCGTTTCTCAAATTTCAATTTAATTCAACAAGCAATTGTGGGGCAATTACCTCTCAAAGTTCTTCAAGGAAAAAAAAGTTAACTTAATCCTACTAAAAACAGATTTAGAACTTTTTTGAAGTTGTGGTGCGTTTAAAAACCAACAAATAATTCTACAAAATTCTAAGAAATATGCTATAATAATTGTGTCAAATAATTCGATAAAATGTTTTATATGAAACATGAGCCGAAAGGGTCCTAGCGATTTCTTGAATGACTGGACATATAAGTGAAAGGCAAACGCTCCTTTCCTCGTCATTACATTGAATAATCTCTCTCTTTTACACTTCATTGTGAAGTTAAAAAATCATTCACATAAATAAAATCGTTCAATAATTGAAAATTGTAGTAAGAGATTTAAAGATTGTTTTAGATATTAATACGCATTCTTCTTTTATAAGAATTCAAAAGGCAAGAGGCAAGTCCTTATGTTTATTCCTCAGTCCACGATCAGTGGATATAATTACTAGTTCTTCTTCTTCACTTAATGTCCACAGAGTACTACTTACTGACAGAAATGGAATTTTTTAACATTAAAAATCCCATAGACGATAATGCTTCTAGTAGCCAACCATAAAAATCACCACTCATAGTAACATTATTTGATGCATTACCTCTATTAGGTACGTTTTATGCCAATAAAAGAAGAAGAAAAAAGCAATCAGAGTTGTTAGTTGTTTATATTGACAGTTGTCTTTGAACTGAAAAACAATGAAAAAAGAGTAACTATATATTATTTTATATATGGACACATATTACTTTAGAATACCACATGTCGCACTAAGAATTCTTGTAGGGCGCCACAGTGCCTGGCGCACCATTTGAGATCCATTGTTCTAGAAGAGGATGTAGGCTCATGAACTATTTCTTTATAAGATTGTCATAATCTATTTATTGTTCCTTCCTACTTATGACTTTAGAAACAATATTTTCTTGAAATTCAGCATTTGTTTATTAGACGTCTAGTACATTGTCTAGACAGAAAACTTAGAACAATCCCGTTAGAATTTCCAAGTAAAATATCAACAGTGGTATAATACTTAAATTTCTAAAGTTCTAACGCCTTATAAATCATACGCCACGTTGTTGTATACGTGAGCATAAGTTTTTGTATTATTAAATAAGTAAAACAGTATTTGGCATCGAAAAAATAACATGCTTCTTAAAAGAATACTCTATAAAATGCCATAGGGCTGATAGCATTAGCAGCAGTACCATAAAAAAATGTAAGACATGAAATTATTAAATTCATTTACAAATAAATGATATTTCACTAAAAATCAAATTAATATTTTGTTTAAGGATTATTTCGTATAAGATTTCAGAAAAGTTTGGGTTATAAATATCACATGCATTGCATGTAGTTTAAAGAAGAGAGATTATGGTACGCTATCTGAAAATAATATAAATAAAACCAAGATATTATTGCCAAAACATTTCATGTACATATACACAATTGCTTATTTATAGTTAATTTATTTATTTTAATGCTTAAATTGCTTAATTGCGTAGAAAATGTTTTTGTTTTGTAAAATTAAGCCAAAATTACATATTAAAAACAAAGCATTAAAAATGCAGCCAAGTTGGCGATGAAAATGTCTGCATGGGGAAGATAAACTAATCATTTTTTGTAGTTATATTAGCCGGAAATTTATCGAAGCTTCACGAAACTGCTCGAAGATCATATTAAGATAGCTGAAATTCAGAATAATGTTTAATAATAATAATAATAAGTCCCCGTTACATGAAGAGTCACTTCCAAATCCTCCCACTAAAAAGTAATTGAATTATTTTTAATGTGTTAAAAGCATTTAATGTTTAAATTGCTAGAGGTGCTAAATAATATGTAGAAAATGTTATTTCTTAAAACAAAGTTACTTTTACACTGTACAAAGTGAAACTTTAGCAATATAGTCAAGTAATCGATGGTGACTGACAATATTTGCAATGAATATAGAGGGATGATTTATGACAATATTTTCAATTTACTTTTTAGTAATGAATTTGCATTGTTGCATTTTTCATGGCTTTTTTATTGCTTTCAAGTTAAAGTGTTGAAAATTTTTTGATAAAAAGTTATATTTTACTCTATGGAAAGTTCATAATTCAAGTGGAAAGTTCAAGAAATTCACAATATCAATAAAAAGTGAAAATTAAAAGAAAATCTAAAGAAATTTTTTTATTTATGTTTTGTGCTACAATTAATAATCATTTTTTTTTTTTTTTGTTCTAAGGCAGCTGGCAAGCACTTCGACAATTGTCTTCGGTGCCTTAAGGCAAGCGCTGCACTTTGCACTACCAAGCTACACGCACAAGAGGTGCGTGTAGCTTGAAGATAAGTTACGAACGCGGAGTAACAATACCATCGCAAAGCTCTACGATCATGTTAGACACGAATCTACGGTTTAAATTGGATTCTAAACCAATGCAAACATCAATGGCACCGCAAGAACTCGAACCCGAAACTTGTGTTACCGAGTGCCAGAGCGCTAGCCATTCTGCCTTTCAGGCCCCAATTACTCATCGTAACTAATTATAAATTAATGCAACTGTAAAACGTTGTATGGACTCAGAGAATACGTCATTATTTTCTTATTTACTCGTTTACTCAAATTAAATACAAAGCTTAAAATAAACGTTTTTCAAATTTAATTTCTTAAAAACTAGGTCATTTCAAGCACTTCTGAAGAAAAATGCAAAATATATTAAAAAAGGTCTTCTCATTTAAGTGATTAAAAAAAATTGGCTAGCTTTAAGTAAATCTAAAGTCATTTTATCAGTACGGTGATTCCCTGGAATTAAAAACTTTCAGATTTTTCTACAGTCATCTCGAAAAGAAAAAAAAAAGGTAGATCCAGACTTCCATCTCCTTAGAAAAATCTCTTGTGGAAAAAATAAGTTACATTTTAGCGTCTTACCTCTCTCTATCTAATGATTGAGTTAATGCATTGGACCTGTGGGATATTTGGCATTTATTTCTCGCTAATTGTTCCTAGAAAATGAAATGTGATAAAAGAAATAACGTATAAGCAAAAAAAAAAATAAAATAAAGGCAGAAAAAATATAAATTTCCTTTTATCAAGTTAACTTTTTTCAGTCATCTTCATTCGCTAGTTTCTTTGATATTGTATGCAAGGCTAATGGATAAAGATTTAATATGTTTTTTTATGTTTATTTATTCGCATATCTATTAAGATAATTTTTTTAATCTTAACTTAATTAGCGCCATAGATATCAGTTATTGATGAAAGCGAAAATGCAGAAGAATTTAAAATGTTAAATTTTAATTAATAGCGAAATCACACTTTTTCATTTGCTTATACTTTTTGATATAAGGACGTATTTTGTATAGATTTTTTCCCAAAATAATATTTTTATATAGCTCATTAAGTATTTCAAATTTAATTTTATTTATTTCTATTTGAAATTTATTCTCCAATTTTTTTTCTTTCTTCCATTTTGTATATTATTAAAAATAATATGCGAAATTTTACAAAAAAAAATTAATTCTATAAACGAAATACAAAAAAATACAAAAAAGAAATAGAAATACGTAAATAGAAATAGAAATACAAAAAGAATAAATATAGAAACGAAATATATATATACGAAATAGAAATACAAAAAGAATAAATTCTACAAAACGAAATAGAAACAAACAAAAACTATGTTTCTTTTCAAATTTTTCTTGTAGTTGCAATTATTTGAAACGCCTAAATGTATACATTATTTTTAAAAATACTTAAGGGGATATTTTAAAAATAAATACAGAGGCTCTTACAAGACCAATGCAACAAAAAATTTTACATGGCAAAATATCAGAGGATACATAATAGTTTACTAAAACTACCATTGAAATAAACTATTTTCAAACCATAATATAAAAACATTGAAAGCATTATTAATTTACAAGCATTACGTTATTTTTATTAACACCTATAATGTATTTATAAATATAGTTGAACATTATTATATAATAAACAATTGCTATTATATTTCAGATAATATTTTTAAACTACTTTCTTTTTTTAATTTAACACAATTAGTGAATAAGTACAAATGTCTATTCTATTTTTCTGATATTTAAGGAACAATTTAACAATTTCAGAATTCACGCTCTGATTGAATCTTTTCAAAATGAGAAGAATGAAAATAAATGAGCTGCATTTAAATCTAGAAGTTTTTTAATGAACACTACAATTATTTTTAATAAAATAACTGTAGTGTTCATTAAAAAATGTATTGATCGCTTTGCTTAGCATCAAAAATTACTTTAATTACAATGTGATTCTAAATTCTACCAATAAAATAAAAGTAGTGATTGCATATTAACAATTTTTTGCTATGAAAGCATGTCACAATACAAATAATAAAAATAAGATCGAAAAGCATTACTTCTAGCCAGATCATTAAATTGATTAAATATGCCATGTTTAAAAAAAAAAAAAAGTTATTTTTGCATCTGAAATAAAATGTCCTTTCTACTTCCATCCTTACTTAGGGACATATATTTATATAAAAAATGGGATCACTTTTTTTCTGAGTTAAGAACTTTTCTAAATAAGATTTATTCCGGGAAGTGAATAGTGCATGGCGGATCTATGGTTTGCATTCTGCATTCTATGAAATTTAATCTACCAAATTTCTTAAGATTCCATATGAAAACATTAGTTTATGGATTTCTTGGAAAATTTCTACTCAAAACTTATTGTTGCTGGAGTTTAGATTTTCAGACAAGGATAGAGACAGAAAGAGGAGATTTTAATGATTTCAATATATTAGATATCTTGCTTGAATAGATTTTCTAGTAAAGCATTAAACGTGATATCGATTTCATTCTTTGATATTTATTTCATTTTATGTTATATAAACATTACTAAAAAATAAAAACTTCTTACACTTAGATTAGGTATGTTTTCTCAATTAAATCAAATTATCTAAATTCTGTCGCTTATATATATATATTATATATATATATATATTTAAATAGTTTTAATATTTTTAAACATCAAATTTAGAGGTTATTAACATACTGATAAACAAGTAACATCAAAAAAAAAAAAAAAAATTTTAAGTCTATTCCTACTTTTTTTTTCACTATATTGAAGAAAGTCCTTTATAAATAATTTTCATTCATTTTTTAAGTTATCTGGTGCCATCTACTGGTAAATATATGCAACGTAAATCTAAAAAAAAACTAAAATTAATTAATTTAATTTAATTACTGAATTAATATTTGAAAAAAAAAATATTACCATCAAGTGTCATCCACTACAAGTTAAAAAAAAATGTATTTGAACTTGAGTGGATGAATAAAAATATTTTATTAACGATTGAAAATTTGAACAAGATATATATAGGGAGAGTGTGAGCTAATAGAAGGAATTGAACCAGGGATCATTTCATAGTGGGAAATCTTTCTTATACTATTTTTTTTTTTTTTTTACTTTTGTGTTTCTTATGTATTTTGTACTTCATTTTAACTAAAATCATAATAGAAATACATGTTTTTTTTCTTAACCCTTACACGCATATTTTCTTGCTTTTTTAAATAAAATAAAGTGCCACTTTTAATCTAAATTTCGAATTATTTATGTTACAGTAAAAGAAAGTGCGACTTATAAATATAATCTATTTTAGATATAATTTACTTTTTACGGAAATGCTTCGTAGCTAGATCTTTTAATTTGCATCTTAACGTATATGAACATATTTAGTAGCATATCCAAACAAAATAAATTATATATTTAGCTGTGTCAATTTATACAGTACACTATAATTTTATTTCATATTTATAAAGAAAGTCAAATATAATTTTAAAAGTATCAAAAATTTATGTTGCTTTAATCTTTTTGTTCATATCGGCAATTATTTTTTTAATTATGTATGCACGACAGAGCTCAATAAATTTTTTGCATTTTTTCATGTATGTTCTGATAAATAAAATTTAAAAAAACATATATCAATTATGTATATTCTCTTCTAAAATATATGTATATATTTTGTACATTCTCTTCAAAAATATGTGTATATTAAATATATATATTCTCTTTTATAACTGCAGCATCCGATCTTGTTTTTAATTTGTGTAATAATATCAATTGAATCTGCAATGTTTTTATTTTTTTTAATTATAATTTTAACTTAACAAGTAACATAAAAAAAAAAAAATTAAAGTCAATTCCTACTTTTTTTTTTTTCACTATATTGCAGAAAGTCCTTTATAAACAATTTTCATTCAATTTTTTAAGTTTATCTGGCGCCATCTATTGGTAGACATGTGCAACTTAAATCTAAAAAAAAAAAAAAATTAATTAATTAAATTTAATGAATGAATTAATATTTGAAAAAACTGTATTAACATCAAGTGTCATCCACTACAAGTTAAAAAAATGTATTTGAACACGAGTGAATGAATAAAAAGTATTTTATTAACGATTGAAAATTTGAACAAGATATATATAGGGAGAGTGTGAGCTAATAGAAGGAAAAAGGAAATTAGCCTATAACATGTGTGTTTTTGGGTTAACCGCCTTATAGCGGGATTTTTATTGAGTTTTATTTAACAGTTGAATAATTACTGTTAAAAACGAATTTTATTTTCTCATATTTTCTAAAGTATTATTTTTTTTCGAGATATATGAGTTTATATTTTTGCTACTCATTCGGATATTCGAGAAAAGATCTTATACTTCTTTGCCATGCATTAACTGCTCTAGCCTTTAGTACCACATTTTTCAAGTTTGAATCAGGTAGTGGTATGGATGTTTGTTAGTGGTTCGGAATCAATGTTAAACTGTAGGTCCCAGTCTAATTAGCCTAAAGTGTGCACAAAACGACCGTAGAGCTACAAAATAAAAAAAACATCATAATCTTTCGTTAACTAATCATTTTGACCTAATGAAACCTAACCCAAACCTGCTATGTAGTAAAGATTATATTTTTAATTAAATTTAAATCCCAGAGAGTGCATTCTACGTGAATAGTTTGTTTGCAATGTAATTTGTAGTGTTTGGTAATTTTCTAGAGCTTAATTGAAAAGATTAAAAATATAAGTAATTACAGTTTTTGCAAGTATATAATGGTTTAAATTTTGTGTATGAGTGATAGTAAACATAAACTGGCACATTTCTTTTATTTTTATAAGAACACAGTTAATTCTTACAGATTTATACACCATTTTTCATACAGAAACTATTATCTTCAAAATCATACAACGAAAATCAAAATATTAAAAAATTGTGATTTTTAAAAAAAATGAATTTGATCTTATATTTCTTTTTCTCATGCGCTATACATTCTGTTTTCATACGCTCCCAACTTGAATATTTCCTGTTTGTAGTGCATTTGTAGTTTTCGGTAATTTTCTAGAATTCAATTAAAATTAAAAATCATTTAAATACCGTTTTTTGCAAGTATATAATGGGTGAAATTGTGTGTGTGTGTGTGTGTATGTGTGGAATAATAAACATAAAGTGACTATTTTTATAAGAGCATAGATATCCGGTGGAGATTTAATGCCATTTTTTCATACCACTAAACCATTCGAGCATCTTCAAAATCATACAGCGAAAATCAAAAGATTCAAAAATAAAATTAAAATCAAAGATCTTATACTTCTCTGTTATGCGCTATAGATTCTATTTTTAATTAAATTTAAAACCCAGAGAGTATATTCTACGCTAATTTCCTGTTTGTAATGCAATTTGTTGTGGTTTGGGTAATTTTCTAGAACTTAATTGAAAAGATTAAAAATGTAATTTAAAAATTGTTTTTGCATGTATTTAATTATTTAATTTTTTTTATGATAGTAAACATGAAATGACACATTTCTTTTATTTTATATAAGAACATAGATACCTCTTACAGATTTATATACCATTTTTCACATAACCAAACCATTCGAGCCTCTTCCAAAACATACAACGAAAATTAAAGGATTCAAAAATCAAAAGAAAAAATCAAAATCTAAGACCTTATACTTCTCTGTCATGCTCTATAGATTATACTTTTTAATTAAATTTATCTATTTTAAATTAAAATCTTACACTAATTTTCTGTTTGTAATGAAATTATAATTTTTTTGTAATTTTCTAGAACTTAATTGAAAAAGATTAAAAATGTAATTCAAATATCGTTTTTGACATATATTTAATGGTTAAACTTTTTTGTGTGTGTTATATCAAACATAAATGGTACATTTCTTTTATTTTTATAAGAATACAGATACTCCTTACAGATTTATACACCATTTTCATACCACCCAAACCATTCGAGCATCTTCAAAATCATACAACGAAAATCAAAACAGAGTATCAAAACGTCGAGTGGGATGCAAAAATGTTTCGTTTTTCTGTAAATGTTGTCTCTTTATTTGATATACGCCTGTTGGCAGGAAATGTGTTTGTTTCGTAGTGAGGTTTTTATTTGACGGATCATCTCATGAATTTCAAAGCGCATTCTTCTCCAAATAATGTCTCATGTCCCATTTCTTTCTTCCCTGGTCAGGGGATTCCCGACAATATCCTTTGCGGAATAACAAATTGAATCTGCAATGAGTTTCGTGAAATATACAGCACAATTCCACAAAATGCCTCTTTAAGTGTTTTAGTAAGCAGCTCAAAACAAAATATACAGCTCCTCTCACAGAAAAAGCCAACAGCAAAAATGACAGAACAACAATTGTGCTCGAATTTGGAGGCTTTTATAGATGGATTATTCTGGAAATGTTACATATTGCAAAACAATGTAGTGTTAGGCATTTGATGTATTTGTTTAGAAATTAGTTTTGTTTTGTATATGGTTTAAAAATACGTATATATTTGAATTTTCTGTGTTTTTAGTTACTTATCATTCAATGACAAATAACGTGGTTGCAATAATATTTATTAAATAAAAATTTTGATAATAATATTAATCTAACAAATTTGTTTTGTATTTCTATCAAAATTGTTTGTATTTATTGTTTTTTGAGTTTATAAAACTGGTATTGGTGACATTTATCATATAAATTCAAGTTTTCAGAAAATTTTTGTAGTGGGTTCTGTAGGTTCTTTGCAGTGGGGTAAAAACTTATTTATTAAATAAATTTTATAATAATATATTGATCTTTTTGTATTTATTATCTTTAAAAAAGATATTGCTTTCTTGAGTTAATAAAATTAGCATTGTTGACATCTCTTATACACTGAAGTGACAAAATTCATGGGATATCTTAATATCGTGTCGGCCCTGCCCGGCGAAGTGCAGCAAATCAACGTATGGACAACAAGTCGTTGAAAGTCTTCTGCAGGAATATTGAGCCATGCTGTCTCGATAGAAGTCCATAATTGTTTTTGATTGCAATTTTGGGCAAACAGACCTATGAATAAATGCTCGATATGTCGAAAGATAGCATCATTCGTTGGAATTGTCCAGAATGTTCTTCAAACCAATCACGAACAGTTTTTACATGGAGCATTGTCATCCAAAAAATCTTTGTTTGGGTGGATTAATGGCTGCAAGTGATCTCTTTTTTCCAGTCAATGTTCGGTTCGCAAGAGGACCAAGTCCATGCCATGAAAAAACAGCCCACACCATTTAGTTTGGGTCCATTTCGTGGGGTCTGCGCCAATTTTTACCATAACCAACTGAAATCATGACACATCGGACCAGGCCACGGTTTTCCATTCATCTAGGGACCAACCGATATGCTCACGTGCCCACGAGAGTTTACAAGCGATGTCGTTCTGTCAGTAAAGGCACTCGAGTCGGTCTTCTGCTGGAAAGAAAGAAATTTCTCCGGATCTTTTATTGTTTTTTTCCAAGAAAAACAAATTCAATTTTCCCACAGTTCTAACACTCCCTCGTACGTCCCAGTTTTTCTGCGGTTATTTGACGCAGTGTTGTCTGTTATATCTTTGCAAACCGGTCTCGGTCGTTAAGTGCAGGCGGTCGACCACTGCGCTTCCATGGTGGGATGTTATGCCTGAAATTTCATACTCTCGTCTTACACTTGACAGTGGATCTGGTTCTTTTTAAATGGCAGGACCCATGCGTCTAGCTCCAACTAACATTCCGCTTTCAAAGTTTAATTCCCGTCGTGCGGTCATCATCACGTGAAAACCTCTAACATGAAGAACTTGAACAGAAATGAAAGCTTTTTTATTTTTGTTCTATGCGATGCTATTGCCATCTGAAAATTTGCATATTGCTATCCCATGACTTTTGTCACTTCAGTGTATAAATTCAATATTATTGTTTGATATTATGTTCAATAGTAATGTTTTTTTTTTTTATTAAAAAATATAATTTCTTATATATATTCAGGTTTTTAGAAAATCTTTGTAGTGGATCCAGTAGGTTCTTTTTTTATCGGATTAAAAATTATTTATTAAATTTTTTTTTTTTTTTAATAATATTAATCTAACATATTTTTTTTTATTTTTAATAGGAAAAAAAGATGTTTTTCAGTTAATTAAAAGTTTTGGTGACATTTGTCATATAAATTCAAGTTTTCAGAAAACTTTTGTCGTACTTTCAGTAGGTTCTTTTGTAATGGGAAATTTTATGATTTTAATATTAATCTAACACCTTTTTTTTTTATTTTTAGAAAAAATTGAAATAAAAAATGTTTTTGAAATTGTTAAAAAGAAATAAAAAAAAATAGAAATTAAAAATAAAAAAAAAACTTGTTTTTTGAGTTAATAAAACATTGCATTAAAATGGTGATATTTCTTATATAAATTCAAGTTTTGAAAAAAATTGTAGTGGGTTCAGTAGGTTCTTTTGTAGTGAGGTAAAAAATTATTTATTAAATATATTTTGTGTTAATAATATTAACCTAACAATTGTTTTTTAATGTTTATATTAGAAAAATATTATTGGTTTTTTTTTTTTTGAGTTATTAAAAATTGTATTGGTGACACTTTCACATAAATTCAAGTTTTTAGAAAAATTCTGTAGTGGTGTAAAAATTATTTATTAAATAGATTTTAAGATAAAAATATACATTTTGAATTTCTATTAGAAACAAATATTATTGTTTTCTTGAGTTAATAAAACTAGAATTGGTGACATTTCTCATATAAATTTACTATTATTGTATGATATTACGCTCAATACTATTGTTTTCTTGAGTTAATAAAATAGTATTGGTGACGTTTCTCATATAAATTAAATTTTCAGAAAATTTATGTAGTGGGTTCAATAGGCCCTTTTGTAACAGAGTAAAAATTATTTATTAATTAAATTTTGGGATAATAATATTAATCTAACATTTTTTTTTTGTATTTCTATTAGAAAAATATTATTGTTTTTTAGAGTTAATAAAACTAGTATTGCTGACATTTTTTATATATATTCAAGTTTTCAAAAAATTTTTGTAGTGGGTTCAGTAGGTTCTTTTGTTATGGAGTAAAAATTATTTCTTGAATAAATTTTGTGCTAACAATATTAATCTAACAATTTTTTTTTATTTCTATCAGAAAAAAATATTATTTTTCTGGAGTGAATAAAACTAGTATTGGTGACATTACTCATATGAATTAAAGTTTTCAGAAAACTTTTTAGCGGGTTCAGAGTTTTCACCACTATTTTTCAATTTAAAAAAATAAGATAATTAAACATTTTAAACAAATGAACTTTTTTTAATGAATAATAACATTTAACATGTTCATTTCCTGGTCATTAGAGAATTGCTATTCATATAAGTGTATTATTTATTTTCTTTTAACTGAGTAAATATTGTATTGTTTGCTAGATAGGATTCAGTATCATTCATTTAAATATTACAAAAGTTTTTGCCATTCAAACAATTTTTTCATTATTTTTTATTTTTAAATTGAGCAACTTTCTTTTGTTTAAAATTGTGCATTTAAAAATGTACCCTTTATTTAATATTCAGTTATCAAGGGTATAGTAGAAAAGTTTGAAATTACAATTTTTGATAAATTATGATTTTTGCATTATTTGTGTATTTAATAATACTTGTATTATTATAAAATAATGTTTCCAAATTCCATTAATTCTGGATGTAAATTATTAAACTGATAAATACATTTTCATGCAATTTTAGGATAACTAATATTGAAGACATGTTTCAGATAGAATTAAATGTTGTATTACTGTGGCCAAAAAGTAAGACCAATCATTTTTATTTTCAAAAACTCTTTATTTAATCTTCCAAATTTATTTCATCGCCTTCAAAGTAACCCCCTCCGGATACAATGCACTTATGCCAAATTTTTCCAATCCTCAATGAATGCTAAAAAGTCATCGATCGGGATGGACTTCAAAGCACGCGGCGATTCACGTTGAATCTCTTCAATCGACTCAAAACGGTGTTCCCGGTGTGTGTTTTGAGTTTAGGGAATAGCCAGAAGTAGCACAATACTAAATTAGGTGAATACGGTGGTTACACAACTATATGAGCTTAATTTTTGGCGAAAAAATCACGAAGAATCAATGCAGTGTGAGCTGGCGCATTCAGTGTTTTCGATACCAATCGAGATTTGACGCGTTTGAGACCCAAAATGGAATTGACCGATCCTTTTGAAATTCCAACATCAGCAGCAACGTCTCTAGTTATAAATCGACGGTTTGCAAGCACCAAATCTTTAATTTTTTTGGATTTGAGCTTCGTCGGTTGAGTTTGTTGGTCGACCAGAGGCCTCTTCGTCTACAACGCGTACTAAGCCTTCTTTTAACTGTACCACTTCTAAACATTTCTTTCCGACATAGTAATGCTCACCGAATGCCTTCTTCAACATTCTATACGTTTCAGCAAATAAAATTGAATGCAAGTTCTTTGCTCAATTAATCCAGACATTTCAAAAATCGCCGGAATCAGTTTTAGCGTCTCACAAAGCCAAGCGTAACTCAAACACTAATGAATATTTTAGCGTCAAATTTCACACAGATATCAAGGACAGTGCCAGTAAAAAGCCACCTAAAAAGAAAAAAAAGAAATTCCATTAGCCCCGGAATTTTAAATTGAAAATTGGTCTTACTTTTTGGGACACAGTAGTAGATTAGATAAATGTTATCATATGAGAGAACAACCAACATCAGATAGAAATTTTTAGAAATTTTCAAATCCCTGTCTGTTGTTTGAAACACTTTTAAATTTCAGAACATTTTTGATAGATATTCGATTTAAATTTAATGACTAAATAAAAAAAATTAATATATAACGTTTTTTGTGTTTTTCTTTCATTATTGCATTATAAATGTTAAGCATGAAGGTAACTGACTAATAGAATGCTCCTGAAATATAAACAGTTTAAAAGAGTTAAATTATTATCAAAAATTATATATATTGATTATAATAAAAGGAAAATTACTTGATGTACTTCACTTTTTGTATAGGTGTTTATTTGTATTGATTCTGCAAAAGTAAATGCAATTTATTATTTTTAAAAAGACATTTTTAAACCAATGTTTCAGGCATATTTAATTGTTATTAAACCAAACTTTATAAGCATGTTATGTTTTTAACTTATAATTATATGCTTTTTGACTGTGGCAATTGTATAGAAAAAAATCTATGACAACTTTTTAATGAAATGAACATAATTTAAGTAAACTATGTAAACAAACGTGGAATTGTAAAAAAAAAAATATTTTAGCTTTTATTTTGTAAAATTTTTGGATTTTTTTATAGTGGAATTATATACTCCTATATAAATTTTCAAAGTTTATAATAAGAAATTCTTCTTATGTGCTTTTCATTGCAGCTTTAACTTAAACTAGCAAAATATTTAACTCTAAACACATTAAAAAAATGTAAAAAAAAAATGTATAACTTTAAACTTGAAAAATGTTTCAAAATTGTTATTTTGTTTCGTTCAGTAAAACGATTTAATGATATCTTCAAAATGAAACAAACTTAATTGTAAATAAAATATATAAAAAAGTGAAAATATTAAACAAAATATTTTAGATTTATTTTGTAAATATTTTGATTTTTTTTTACAATTTAATTATGTAATTCTATGTAAACTTTCAAAGCTTATAATGTGGAATTATTCTTACATGCTTTTCATTGCAGCTCTAAGTTAAACTAGCAAAATATTTAGCATTAGATACTTTAAAAAGTGTAAAAAAAAATGTAATTTTAAACTTGCAAAAATGTTTCAAAATTGTTATTTTGCTTTGCGATTTAAAGCGTTTTAATGATATCTTCTTAATTATCGAACATAACATTAAATGAAATATATAAAAAAAAATCAGGGAAATGTTAAATATAATATAATGTTTTGTAAAGTGTTTGACTTTTTTTTTATATTTTAATTATATAATTCTATATAAATTTTCGAAACTTATAACGTGAAATTATTCTTACGTACTTTTCATTGTAGCTCTAACTTAAACTAGTAAAGTATTTAACTTTAAACACATTAAAAATTTAAAAAAAAAATTAAAATTTCGACTTCCAGAATGTTTCGAAATTGTTATTTTGCTTCGTTTAGTAAAACGATTTAATGATATCTTCAAAACGTACATATTCATTTTATTAAAAGAACCATTATCCTTTTATCACCATTTTCATCTTATTTATCATTTTCATTAAACGAACATAACTTTAAAATACAATACATAAAAAAGCGTGAAAATGCTAAAAAAATATTTTAGATTTATTTTCAAGTTTTTATTTCAAGTGATTTTTGATTTTTTTTTTTTTTTTTTTTTTATATTTTAATTATATATTTCTATATAAATTTCCAAAGCTTATAATATGGAATTATTCTTACTAACGTTTCATTGCAGCTTTAACTTAAACTAGCAAAATATTTAACTCTAAACACATTAAAAAATGTAAAAAAAAAAAAAAAAATTCGACTTGAAAATGTTTCGAAATTGTTATTTTGCTTCGTTTAGTAAAACGATTTCAAGGAGAAAAATATTTCCTGTAGACTTTTCTCGAAATTTTTACTTCAGAGAAAGAAAATATAGTCAGCCATATTTCATTCAGTGAATTACTAAACCAAACTTTTGAACATACGTTATTATGTTACTATTGTTATATTTTTGTTATTATACTATAATTATATTACTATATATAAACATATATATATTTATATTTTTTTGTTTTGATTGTGGCAGTCTGATAGTAAAAAATCTAATATATCTCCTTAATTAAACGAAAATAACTTCGGATAAAATATATATAACAAAATATTTTAGGTTTATTTTGTAATTTTTTTTTTTATATTTAAATTATATAATCTTGTATAAATTTTCAAGACTTATGATATGGAATTTTTCTTACATACTTTTCATTGTAGCTCTCACTTAAACTAGCAAAGTATTTAACTTTAAACACATTAAAAATTAAAAAAAACAACAAATTTCGACTTGCAAAATGTTTCGAGATTGTTATTTTGCTTCGTTTAGTAAAACGATTTCAAGGAGAAAAATATTACCTGTAGACTTTCCTCTGAAATTTTTACTTGAGCGTAAGAAAATGGAATTACGACCCAAGTGAAAAAATGTATAATGTTAAACAAATAAGATGAAGAATTTTTTGCTAATGGACGAAGCGAGTAATCTGAAATATTTTTCGTTAACTTATCCGAAACTTTTAGTTTTTTTTTTAAGTACCGTGGAGCATAAAAAAAAAAGGGAAAACAAAAGAACTAACATTAAATTACTCTGAAAGGACTTAAAAGATTTACTCTCAAAATTTTGGCAATGTTGAAAGTAAACTTTTTTTGTTCTTTTCTAGGGGAAGGTTTTGTTCTTATTAAATCTGATAAAGAAAAAGTAAGTGAAATATATTATTATGGAAATGCCTTTTCCTGCAATTTCAGCAAGAAATTGAAAAAGCGAACAATTCTCATAAAATTTCGTTATTCTTACAGTTATTGCGAATGAAACATTTTTCAAAATTAGACTTATGCATCATTGATCAAATAATGTGTTCTCTAAAAGCTAAAAGCATAAAATTATATCATTATATTTTATACGCTTTATTAACCATTATATATTTTATATATTTCTTTATATTTCTATATTGGAGTGCAACGTAGATCCACCTCCTCGTTGGTGCACACTGGGAAACGTTCTTGTAACGGTAAAGTGGTCTGCAGCTTCTGGCAGTTTTAAAAAGGTTTTGTTCAGTTTGTTCTGGATGTCAGACAGAACCTTAATTTGGCAGCTATTTTTCAGGAGTTAGAAAAGCCATATAGTCCATTTGATTGCATGCAGATTGAGGCAAATTTAAGTCTTTCAGATGAACTTTATAAGAAGAACACCTCTATAGATGTTTTGAGGGTCTATACACTTGATACTATTGATACAAGATACCCAGAATCTGAATGGTTGCACGTATACACAGATGGCTTCTTTTATGAAAATCTCATTACTGCAGGTTCAGGAGTCTTTTCGAACTTGTTTTCCTTCTACGCTTCAGGTGCGAAATATAGAATATCTTTTGATGGAGAAGTGGAGGCTATCCGAATTGCTTTGAAGTATTTACTAATTTTCCAGGATAGATTCAACAGAGCGGTTATTTTGTCTGATTCACAAGCCGCACCAATTCAGGCTATTAGTTCCACCAAGCCACCTTCATCAGAGGAAATCTCCCAGTGTCAAAAAGCATTTGAGGGAACTTACTTTTTAAAATGAAACGGGTGGTACTTCAGTGGATACCTGGCCACTGTGGCATTTTTGGGAACAAGCAGATTGTCTAGCAAAAGGAGGCTCAAAACTACTTCAAACGAGATCCTCGCCACTGTCCCTCCATTCTATAAAACTTTATATCAAACAAATAATGACTAAAAACCACAAGCTACAAATTCATGATGAGATCAAGTCACAGCGTTGGAGAGCTGAAGATCTTTTAACAATACCCAGCAATCCGCGACGGCATGCTGTCGCCCAGTTCCGACTTCTGACTGGCCATGACTGTCTAGCAGAACATCTCCATTGCATTAAAATATTTTTTCGACTCCTGGCTGCCCCCTATGTGGTTCAAGTGACGCAATGAACAGAGACCACCTCCAACGATGTGCGGTACTTGACGGCGACTCGGAGACAGCGCTGTACTGGCGTGCGAGAGAACTCTTAAGGCAATGACTTCGGTCATCTGTGCATTTTCTGGACATTTATTCTTTTGTATTTTTTTCCCTTGTTATTTTTGTTATTTTTACTATTTTTATTCTTCTTGTACTTGCCTTGCCATTGGAAATATAAAAAAAAAAAAAAATATTTCTATATTTCTCATTATATATGTCTGAAATAAGTGTTAAAATTGAATATGTGAAAATTGATTGTCACTTGTCTTAATATTATATATTGTCTTAGATTTGTGCATTATACATTATGAATAGTGAAGAATTACTGACACTTTACTCAAGTAAAAATCGAAGACACTTTACTCAGTTAAAATTGAAATTGTGCAAATTTAGGCTTAATACACCTACAATCATATACTTTAAATTGAATACCTTTTAATATTCATTTTATATTGTATTTGAAGGAGAGAAATTTTAAAAAAATTTATAAATAATCTAATCAATTATATATTCTTCTTTATTGGCACAACAGCTCCTTGATGGGCCAATACTGTCTGCCTACTTGTAGATTTCGAGACAAGAGATGTTTTCTTTTTATTTACAACGTAGAGTTATCAGCTCTACTCTCTACAGTCATATTATACCAGGATAAATAGTTTAAAAGGGATTCCGAACCATTACAAATACTAATGGCACTGGAGCGCCGGACTGCTAGTCACTCGTCCATTAGGCCCCTATTTATGTATTACAATATGTAAGTTTTATTTGCAAAACTTACTTATATTTAATATATAAATTTGGCATGTTAATTACTTATAATTTAATGTTTTACTCATTGGTATACAATTTTTACTCGTTGTAGTAAATATTTAACCTATAAAATGAACTTCTTTGAAAATAATTTCTTTGCTTATAAGAAAACATCTTCTTGGTGAAACAATTAATAACATTTCCATACGAAGCAAAAATAATTCTTTATTAAAGTATCCTCAAAATAAAAGGAATGTATATGAAGAAATATTAATTTACTGGTGCTTTTTTATTTATATTCAAAATAATCTTGGCATTTAAGTGTCTTTGTCCTTTAATGATAGATGTGTGTGTTGTTAAAAATAAAACTGATTTAGAAATTCACAGCATCCAAAATGTGAATGATTATTAATAGTTGCATTTCAATACGAAGCAAAAATAATTCTTTATAAAAGTATCATCAAAATAAAAAGGAACGTATAGCATTTAAATTTGATGGACATTCAAATTTGTTGAATTAACCTGTATGATGTTTTCTTTGTTTTGTCGTCATAAATTAAGGTACGTTTGCTGAATTGGTATTCTTAAAATTGTCTCAATATAAAAATTGTCCTGATATATAGAAGTAGCTCATTACTGATCATTTTACATTTTTTAAAACAATCACCTTGACATTGAAAAAAAAATCTGTTCTACAGTCTCTATTCTATATCCATATTGTGTATTTTGTAGAACCATCTCACTGTTTCAGAAATTCATACCATCTAAAGTGTTAGTGTTATTATTAATATTTGTAGTTCTATATGGAAAAAAAAGTAATGTTCCTCACCCCCCACACATCACTTTCAAAGCTGCACCTACAGTCGATTTTTCTGACGAATGGCATTCTATAGATGCGAGATTAATGTCGGAATGCACATCCGCTTGTAGCGCTACCCTTTCACGAAGAACTGAGTGCCTTGGATTCAGAAGCATTTGCAGCGAGCATTTATCAAAAAGGAATGTACGAGATGGGAGACTCTTTCGGAAATATATTGCTACGAAAATGCAGATGATATATCAAAATACCGGCGATAAAACGGGAGGGAAAAACCAGTTCCAACTTTTTTTTTTCATCAGCTTTATATATATATACTTTTTCTTTCCTTTTTTCCAATGTGAATGCTTCTGGGATGGCAGAAAAATTGAATGTGCCGTCAGAAATGTCGGGCTTGATGCTTCAACAGTAAAATAAAATATTAAAAAACATTCCTTGGAAGAAAGTTCTCCTCTTCAGAGAAACCCTTTAATAAAGTCCTCCGTACCATAGAAGTCTTCCATAGATCAGATATAAAATATTCAGCAGCTATGGGTGTGTCTTTGGGAGTAAACGGCTACTAAATGTTGGAAATCCATTGGAAGAGGTGGTATTGTAACATTCCAGAAATAGACAATGGATTTTTTGAGTCTGAAAATTCAATAATGTTTCGGACAGAAGGATCATGTGTGAAATAGCATCAATTTCTAGTAAATGTCCATAAAGTGAATTGAAACATTATTTATCAATCCGTATTTGCATTTAATATCAATTTAGATGTAAATATCCCCATTTTTTTGTAAGTTTTTTTGAAAATCTATCGTTTTATGAAAATCGGCGTTGTATTTTAAATATTGTTATTATATAAATAATACCGCTTCAATCATAATCTGAAAGATAATTTAACATTCTGTGAGAGTTTTAAATTATAGCAGTCGAAAAAAAGTGTGCGAAAATTTGACTATATAACTATATAGTGGTTGTTATATAGTGTGCGAAAATTTTATTTAATTTTTAAAAAAAAAAAAAAAAGTTACAATCTTTATCAATTAATTTTTAATAAAAGCATCAATGCTGCAATTGTTTAAGATTTAAAAATACTCATATCACTTGGAATATCATAAATTTTGAAATTACAATAGAGTAGCCTCCTTTTTTAAGATATATTCCAAACTTAATTAGACATTGAATTCGCCTAATCGAGATTGTATAAATCGATTCCACTTGTTTATTATTTTTTTTAATAAACTGAAATTATATTTTTAAGCCATTTTTAATAGCAATTGCTAATATAAATGAAAATTTTCCTGCTTGCAATTAGTGCTATTTATATTTCTGGAAGAACTAATTATACAGACCATTTCCGTAATACTATTTCTTATTTTTAATATAGTTAAAAGATTTTATCTATACAGGTTTTCCCATCATTTCCTATTTCTATATTAAAATTTTTCCTACAATGTTAGAATCCTTGAAAATATTCCCAAATATTTTTTTTTTTAAGTTTTATATTTATATCCATTGTTAGTACCATCTGATAATTTAAAGTACATTTTATTATTAACATATCAATATATCAATTTATAAACTGAATCTTAAATTTTTTTAATTTTTTGTTGTATAAATATTGTTTTTTAATTATTGATGTGCATGTCATTAGTAATTTTTTTAAATTTATGCTTGTTCATAAATATAATGAGAAAAGTAAATAACATAAATTATTCAAGAAACTATAACCATCGTTTGCAATTCATCTCAAAAGAAGATTTGTAAAGGACAGTTAAACATTACCCAAGTGCTGTACCTTTTGCCAGTTGCGGTGATGCTACATTTATTCACCAAAATGTAGGTCTCGTTTGAAAGTAATCAACTCTTACGCAAGTTTTTTTGGTACCACCGGCTTCAAGTTCGAATCCTGGTATTGGGATGGATGTCTTTTAGAGCTTCGGAATCCACTTTCAACTGTAGGTCCCAGTCTAATTAACCTAGAATGTGCAAAAAATGATCGTAGCGCTACAAACCAACCTAATCTTCGCAAGTTCTATGTATAGAAATATAAGTACCTCCGCATTGTAGAAAAAAAATGTTGCATGTTTATTTTTTTCTTTTATTACCTCGCTTTTTAAAAACTATGACTTCATTTTGAAAACTAAACAATTCTCAATTCTAACTAAATCTCTATTTAAACGAAATTCAATCTGCTATTAGGGTTACCATTATCATATAAAGGGTATTATGAATAAGATGTGGGTTAGATAATTTAGTAATAAATGCATCCTCCTATTCCCAAAGCCTACCACCATCCATACGGAATACGAATTCAGACGGATATAACAACCTAATTTTGAGCAACCATATTCCGCAAAAAGCGTTATTGCACTGTTTCGCAAATCGGCTCTTAAATTCAGGATCTCTCTGAGACATTTACTTCCGATTGCCCGGTAACACCTATTGCATTTCGAGTTCCTGTCGTCTCGAATCGTCATTAAAATGGAAATCCCGGAGCACCCCACTTGCAAAGTGATATTTGTCTCTGTCATGCAGGGGGGTATCCAGTTACCCTGCAATTAAATCTGCTTGGAGAATTTGGAACAGTTCCTTTGAAAGCAGCATTTCAGTTCGAGTGCTCTAAATGACCATTAATCAAGTCGCTGACTTCTCGCTTCTGCGACTATTTGTTCTGCATTACGGAAATTCAAGACCATTGCTGATTATTGAGTCTTCTCCCTATAAGGAAGCTGTGGTGCACGTTGGAGGAG
Source organism: Caerostris extrusa (assembly GCA_021605095.1). Lineage (NCBI taxonomy): Eukaryota > Metazoa > Arthropoda > Arachnida > Araneae > Araneidae > Caerostris > Caerostris extrusa. The sequence continues at coordinate 16,125 of BPLR01015960.1, read as the reverse complement.
GTGCGAATTGATTTCAGTTTGGCTTGTCAGTAATCCTCATGGTAAACAAGTTTACTCTGCATCATATTAGAAAATTTGCAAGTTACTGAGGGATGTTCAGGAGAGTTTACATGAAATGCGAGTTAATTTTAGCATCCTCCCTTTTACCACCATCTTTGCTAATGCTTTGCATTTTTATGAAAAGAATACTACTTAAATAATTAAATATCTATATGATATTCTAAAATTGCATCAATTAAAAAGATTTATCAGCCTCAAATTGTTGTTATTTATTACATGAGTGATCCTGTATTTTTTAAAGAATGAAAATTATAAAAAGTCACGTAAATGTATGATTCTCACTTATACATTGCATACAATGCTCTTATAAAACATGCTATTTAACAAACTAAGATTCAAAAATGTTTAACTGGTAGCAGACTATTTATACTATTTCTAAGATTGAAAAATGTTTTTAAAAATATTTATTACTTTAAAAAAATTAAGGATGTATTTGACATTTTATTTAGATTTCTTTATTTAGTAAATACATAGTAGCACATCAATATTTATGTAGTAATATATGATGAAAGCATTAATGATACTCACAAAAGTTTTTGCATGAGAACAATTTAATCCAATAAAAGTCTTTGAACTGATTTTTTGGCAATTTTTAGTATTTTGTTAAATATCCATTATATTTTAGAATCATCCTCTTATATATTCGACTAATTTCTTAGTAATTTCAAAACTCATTTTTTTCATTCCTTGTACACTAGGGATTTTAACTGCAATTTGGGGAAATACGTTTTTGAACTACGTTTAAATGCTTGCAAAATGGGCTTTATTGAATTCAAATCTGGTGACAGCAAAGCCCTTTGATGTTGTAAACTAATCACAATCAAACTTTTAAATGCTTACGATCGTTTTCTTCATAAAATTTGAAATCATTTTTTGGACAGAAATTTTTGGTTGTGGATATTAAATTTTGTTTAAGATGTTGAAATATTATTTAATCCTTGATGTCATCAGTAAATTTTAATTTATTAACTATAACAGACGATATATATATGCCGTAACTCTACCATTTTAATGTTTAACAATAGGAAACAGTTCGCTTTTTGAAATTCTTTTATTGAATTTTCTTCAAATCATTGTTTCACTTAATAGGTCCAAATTTATCAAACTTGTTTTCGTCTTCAAATGAGGTATTGTTCTAATATTCGACGCTCTTGAAATTTTTCACTAACGAAGAATTGCTTCCCTTACAGCACTGTCACAATATCTTGCAAATTGAATTATTTTTCAAACATTTCTAGAATACATATTCTGTATTATTCTGATATTTCTACTCTTTGTAACTGATAACCTTGAATTTTCATTAATTTTTAGAATAAGGAAAAAAAAAGAAAGAAAAACAGAAGAATGAAAAACGAAATAAATTTAAAAATCAAAATTTGGGTTATATTTTATTGTAATTAGTCTTATTATTAATAATATAATAAGCAAAATATATTTGTATTCATATATTAAAACATGGGTGTAAAAATGTACTATTTATTTTCAGATTCAAATAACTTGCTACGGAATATATACAAAAGTGTTTAAACAAATTATGTAAAGCAAATTATATCAGCAGAAATTATAAATAACATGAAACAACATAATGCAAAATATGAACAATAATTAATTCTGCGCAAAAATCAAACTTAACAGAATTATGTTAGAGATTTAAAAAATGTTTTATGGCGGAATAACTTATTTCTATATTAAACACTATTAGCAATAAGAAAAGACAAAACGGAGCAAAAAATTAAATGTTTTAAATACACTTTTATAAAAGAATTAAATATATCTGCCTTTTTTAAAAACCCTCCATTTATCTTCCATGATCACGTAAAAGATATATTGTACACAATTTTACGTTAAATACATAACATATAATAATTTCATTCATAAGTTAATAATATTATTTCTACTCATAAGAATTGGTAATTCAATATAGGAAATTACTTTCATATTATTATTAGTATAATAAAATCCAGTTAAGTTCTTTTCTTTTCAAACAAAATGATAATAAATAGATTTTTTTTTTTATAATCTTGCAAACTTACGTCATCAGTAAATTTACACCCATTTAACAGATTTGTAGTGAAACAAAAAAAAATTCACTTTTTTGACATTATGAGAATAATCATTTAATGATATAAGTCTTTTTTAATAATTGCATCAAACTGACAAATTGATTGGTTAACTGTTACTTTCTCCTATTTGCAGCTTAGTAGTAAAACCCCAAAAAATTATTCTGTTTCATTGATTTTAGAAGAATAAGCATTAATGATATGCTTTTTTAAATAATTGCTTCAAATTAACAAACTGACTAGTTATTTGTTAATTTACACTGTGTAACAGTTTTGTAGTAAAAAAACAATTTAATCCCTTTCATTGATTTTATGAAATAAATCAAATAATGTAAGCCTTTTTAATAATTGCTTCAAATAAACAAACTGATGCACAATGTTTATCTACATAACACATTTTTACTTTTTATATTTAAATACCCCAACCAAGACAGATACTAGTATGCATTTCTGTGCCTATCATAATTAGCCGCCATCAAAATGTAATTTAGAACTTAGTTGCAGCGAGGGGCTACTAAAGCTTACAACAGAAGATGAAAGAATAACACTTTAATGTGCAACAATAGCATTTACTTTGCTTTTATTTTACTGCCATCTTTATTTCACAGAATGATGCAGAAAGATCCGAAGAAAATATGTTAACCCAAGAAATTAACCTCTTTGTGCAGAAATATTTTAATTCCTTTAATGATTCTTTTCCGGTATCTCGTAACAATCCAGTGGGAAAAATTAACATAAATCTCAGGAATTGCGGCGTAAAGCTTTGAAAGATTTTTTTTCTTTCTCCATCCTTATTTTCTCCATTTGTATGCTTTTATCAATACTTCATTTCCCATATTTTGCACTCGTTTTTTTGTTGTGCTATCTTGAAGCAATTTTTCTGTGTGTTAATTGCTTCATAAAAGAGCGATTAAATATGCACCTCCTTATGAACCAGTATTTCAATTTTTGAATAAAAATTGCAGAAAAAAGTGTGTTTTGCGCTTGGCGAGTTTCGTGAAGCTAATTATGAAAAGATTTAATTTATGGGAAGTAATCTACTAGACATTAATCTAAGCAGTTGAATATGTTGTAAAAGAAATATTTTCTTTTATGTCTGTAGGAATGAAATACTTTTTAATAATAGTTTTTTGTATCAAAGACCCGTGGTCTCGTTTTCTGCTTTATTTATCAAACGTAGAAATATGCTATTTGCATTATAAGTTAAACAATTATTCTAATTTGTATCCTTTTTGTTTAAAAGTCGGCATTTTTTTATATATTTTTCATTAAATTAAGCGATCTTCACTATGACGCAAAATACGTATTTTTTGTATTACGACAGGGTTTGTACAAATTGCCATTATGTTTAATTTTTAAAATAATAATAGTCAGGATTCCTATAAGATACGTCATTAAATCTATTTGTTGTGTATATTTGATTTATCACTCTAAGGTCATTATTTTTTTGCACACTTTGGACAAATTAATTCCGGGACCTACAGTTTAAAGGCGGTTTCGAACCTCTCACAAACATCCATTCTACCACCTCGTATCAATTAATTTACACATATCTAACAGTTCTGTAGAAAAACAAAAAAAAATTAACTTTCATTGATATTATAAGAGTAATCAAAAATGATGTAAGACTTTTTAATAATTGCTTCAAATAAACAAACTGATGCACAATGCTTATCTACATAACGCATTTTATTTCATTTTTAAATACCGCAACTAAGGCAGATATTTAGTATGCATTTCTGTTCCTATCAAAATTAGCCGCCATCAAAATGTAATTTAGAACTTAGTTGCAGTGAAGGGCTGCTAAAGCTCACAGGCAGAAGGTGAAAAATAACACTTTAATGCGCAACAATCGCCTTTACTTTACTTTTTTTTTTTTTACCGCCATCTTCCTTTTAAAAGAATGATGCAGAAGGATCCGAAAGAAAATATGTTAACCCAAGAAATTAACCACTTTGTGCAGAAATATTTTCCTTCCTTTAATGATTCTTTTCCGGTATCTCGAAACAATCCAGTGGGAAAATTAACATAAATCTCAGGAATTGCGGCGTAAAGCTTTGAAAGAATTTTTTTCTTTCTCCATCCCTGTTTTTCTCCATTTGTATGCTTTTATCAATACTTCATTTCCCATGTTTCGTACTCGGTTTTTGTGCTATCTTGAAGCAATTATTCTGTGCATTAATTGCTTCATAAAAGAGCTATTAAATATGCACATCCTTATGAACCAGTATTTCAATTTTTGCAATAAAAAATTGCTGAAAAAAAAAGCGTGTTTTGTGCTTGGCGAGTTTCGTGAAGCTAATTATGAAAAGCTTTAATTTATGGGAGGTAATCTACTAGAGATTAATCTAAGCAGTTGAATATGTTTTGAAAGAGATATTTTCTTTTATGTCTGTAGTAATGAAATACTTTTTAATAATAGTTTTTGTATCAAAGACCCGTGTTTTATTTTTTTGCTTAATTTATCAAATAAAGAAAGAATGCTGTTTGTTTTATAAGTTAAACAATTTAGAGATGTGGAGTACATTGTAATTTGTATCATTTTGTTTAAAAATGAATTTTTATATATATTTTTTTCATTAAATTTAGCAATTTTCACAATAGCAAAATATTTATAATTTTTATATTACAATAGTGTTCTCATCATCATAATTCATGATAAATTGTCATGAAGTTTATTTTTGAAATAATAACAGTGACGACTGCTATAAGATAAAAATCATTATATATATATATATATATATATATTTTATATATTAGTATATTTGTTTTTTTACTCTACGGCCTTTTTTTTTTTTTGCAAATTTACATAATCATTTATTGATATGTCTTTTTTAATGATTGCTTCAATTTAACAAACTGATTGGTTAACAGATAATTTACACATATCTAACTATGTAGTAAACCAAAAAAACCCTCTTTTTCCATTGAAGTTATAAGAGTAATCATTAATGATGTATGCCTTTTTTTAATAATTGCTTTAAATAAACATTCACAATGCTTATCTGCATAATGCATTTTATTTTCATATTTAAATACTCCATTTAATACAGACACATAGTATGCATTTCTGTTCCTATCATAATTAGCCGCCATCAAAATGTAATTTAGAACTTAGTCGCAGCGAAGGGCTGCTAAAGCTCACAACAGAAAAAGAAAGAATAGCACTTTAATGTGCATCAATCGCCTTTACTTTCTTTTTTATTTTGCGCCATCTTTCTTTTAAAGAATGATGCAGAAGGATCCGAAGAAAATATGTTAACCCAAGAAATTAACCACTTTGTGCAGAAATATTTTCCTTCCTTTAATGATTCTTTTCCGGTATCTCGAAACAATCCAGTGGGAAAAATTAACATAAATCTCAGGAATTGCGGCGTAAAGCTTTGAAAGAATTTTTTTCTTTCTCCAACCCTGTTTTTCTCCATTTGTATGCTTTTATCAATACTTCATTTCCCATGTTTCGTACTCGGTTTTTTTGTGCTATCTTGAAGCAATTATTCTGTGCGTTAATTGCTTCATAAAAGAGCGATTAAATATGCACCTCCTTATGAACCAGTATTTCAATTTTTGCAATAAAAATTGCTGAAAAAAAGCGTGTTTTGTGCTTGGCGAGTTTCGTGAAGCTAATTATGAAAAGATTTAATTTATGGGAGGTAATCTACTAGACATTAATCTAAGCAGTTGAATATGTTTTGAAAGAGATATTTTCTTTTATGTCTGTAGTAATGAAATACTTTTTAATAATAGTTTTTGTATCAAAGACCCGTGTTTTATTTTTTTGCTTAATTTATCAAATAAAGAAAGAATGCTGTTTGTTTTATAAGTTAAACTATTTAGAGATGTGGAGTACATTGTAATTTGTATCATTTTGTTTAAAAATGAATTTTTTATATATTTTTTTTCATTAAATTTAGCAATTTTCACAATAGCAAAATATTTATAATTTTTATATTACAATAGTGTTCTCCTCATCACAAATCATGATAAATTGTCATGAAGATTATTTTTTGAAATAATAACAGTGACGACTGCTATAAGATAAAAATCATTATATATATATATATATATATATTAGTATATTTTTTTTGTTTTTCTACGGCCTTTTTTTTGCAAATTTACATAATCATTTATTGATATGTCTTTAAGATAAAAATCATTATATATATATATAGCATATTTTAGTTTTTTTTTACTCTACGGCCTTTTTTTTTTTTTTTCAAATTTACATAATCATTTATTGATATGTCTTTTTTAATGATTGCTTCAATTTAACAAACTGATTGGTTAACAGATAATTTACACATATCTAACTTTGTAGTAAACCAAAAAAACCCTCTTTTTTCCATTGAAGTTATAAGAATAATCATTAATGATGTATGCCTTTTTTAATAATTGCTTTAAATAAACATTCACAATGCTTATCTGCATAATGCATTTTATTTTCATATTTAAATACTCCATTTAATACAGACACATAGTATGCATTTCTGTTCCTATCATAATTAGCCACCATCAAAATGTAATTTAGAACTTAGTCGCAGCGAAGGGCTGCTAAAGCTCAAACAAAAAAGAAAGAATAGCACTTTAATGTGCATCAATCGCTTTTACTTTCTTTTTATTTTGCGCCATATTTCTTTTAAAGAATGTTGCAGAAAGATCCGAAGAAAATATGTTAACCCAAGAAATTAACCTCTTTGTGCAGAAATATTTTCCTTCCTTTAATGATTCTTTTCCGGTATCTCGTAACAATCAATTAATCGTGTTCCTTTTTCTGCTTAATTAATCAAACGTAGAAAGAATGCTGTTTGTTTTATAAGTATTTTTATCATTTTTTGTATATATAAGTATTTTTGTATTTTGTATTTATAAGCATTTGTACTAATTTGTATCATTTTGTTTAAATATAGACGTTTTTATGTAATTTTTTTTATTAAATTTAGCAATCCTCACTATGATGAAAAATTCATATTTTTTGTGTTACAATGGGGTTCATATAAATTGCCATGATGTTTAGTTTCTAAAATAATAAAAATGATGACTTGTATAAGATATTTGATTTTGAATATATTTGGTTTGTCGCCGCTCTACTGTAATTTTTGCAACCTTGCACAGTCATTTAATGATATGTCTTTTTTAACGATTGCTTCAAATTAAAAAACCGATTGGTTAACAGCTAATTTACACATATCTAACTATGTAGTAAAACAAAAAAAAAAAAACATTGTTCATTTTTCGTTGATTTTATAAGAGTAACCATTAATGATGTAAAGTATTTTTTAATAAATTTTTCAAATTAATAAACTGATTTATAATGCTTATCTAAATAATACATTTTAATTTCATTTTTGCATGCACTACTAAGCCAGACACTTAGAATGCGTTTCTGTTCCTATCATAATTAGCCGCCATCAAAATGTAATTTAGAACTTAGTTGCAGCGAGGGCTGCTAAAGCTCATATCAGAAGATGAAAGAATAACGCTTTAATGTGCAACAATCGCTTTTACTTTCTTTTTATTTTACGCTATCTTTTTTAAAAATGATGAAGAGAGTTCGGAAGAAAATATGTAAACCCCCAAGAAATTAACCTCTTTGTGCAGAAATATTTTCCTTCCTTTAATGATTCTTTTCCGGTATCTCGTAACAATCCAGTTGGAAAAATTAACATAAATCTCAGGAATTGCGGCGTAAAGCTTTGAAAGATTTTTTTTTTCTTTCTCCAACCCTGTTTTCTGCATTTGTATGCTTTTATTAATACTTCATTTCCCATATTTCGTACTCTGTTTTTATTGTGCTGCCTTGAAGCAATTATTCTGTGTGTTAATTGCTTCATAAAAGAGCGATTAAATATGCACCTCCTTAAGAACCAGTTTTCAGTTTTTGCAATAAAAAAAAAAAATTACAGAAAAAAAGTGTGTGTTTTGTGCTAGCCGATTTTCGTGAAGCTAATTATGAAAAGCTTTAATTTATGGGAGGTAATCTACTAGACATTAATCTAAGCAGTTGAATATGTTGTAAAAGCGATATTTTCTTTTATGTCTGTTGGATTGAAATACTTTCTAATATTAGTTTTTGTATCAAAGAATCGTGTTCTAGTTTTCTGCTTAATTTATCAAACAATGAAAGAAGGCTGTTTGTTTTATAAGTTCAACAATTTGAAAGAAATGGAGTGCATTCTAATTTCCAATATTTTGTTTAAAAACTTTTTTTATGTATATTTTTTTATCATAAATTTGTTTAACTTATCTTCTTAATTTTTCAAATTTAGTAAGAATGCTATTCAATTAAGTTAAATAATTTAAAAGAAATTAAGTACATTCTAATACGTATCATTTTATTTAGAAATCGACATTTTCTTATATATTTTTCATTAAATATAGCAATCTTCACCAGGACGATAAATTCATAAATTTTGTATTACAGTTGTGTTCACACAAATTGTTATGATGTTTTCTTTTTTTTTTTTAGTATATTTTGTTTATCGCTCTATGGTAATTTTTCTTCCGAACTCCGCAGTCATTTATTGCAATCATTAAAAAGACTTTTTTTTTAATGATTTAAACAAATTAACAACCTTATTGGTTAACAGTTAATTTACACATATCTAGCTATGTAGTAAAACAAAAAATCATTGTTCACATTTCATTGGTATTATGAGAGCAATAATTAATGATGTAAGCCTTTTTTAATGATTGCATCAAATAAACAAACTTTTCACAATGCCTATCTACATAAAGCATTTTACTTCATTTTTAAATATCACAACCAAGAGGGACACTTAGTATGCATTACTGTTCCTAACATAATTAGCCGCCATAAAAATGTAATTTAGAACTTAGTTGCAGTGAAGGGCTGCTAAAGCTCACAACAGAAGATGAAAAAGAATAACACTTTAATGAGCAACAATCGCTTTTACTTTCCTTTTATTTTACGCTATCTTTGTTTTAAAGAATAATGTAGAAAGATCGGAAGGAATATGTTAACACAAGAAAATAACCCTTTCTGCAGAAATTACTTGTTTCTCCAACACTGTTTTTCTCCATTTGTATGCTTTTATCAATACTTCATTTCCCATATTTCGTACTTAGTTTTTTTGTGCTATCTTGAAGCAATTATTCTGGGTTCTAATTGCTTCATAAAAGAGCGATTAAATATGCACCTCCTTATGAAACAGTATTTCAATTTTTGCAATAAATAAATACAGAAGAGTAAAAAAAAAAGCGTGTTTTTGTGCTTGGCGAGTTTCGTGAAGCTAATTATGAAAGGCTTTAATTTATGGGAGGTAATCTACTAGACATTAATCTAAGCAGTTAAATACGTTGTGAAAGCGATATTTTTTACACGCCTGTAGGAATGAAATACTTTTTAATAATATTTTTGTATCAAGGACTCGTGTTCTCTTTTTCTGCTTAATTTATCAAACGTAGAAAGAATGCTGTTTGTTTTATAAGTTAAACAATTAGTCTAATTTGTATCATTTTGTTTAAAAAAAATCGATATTTATTTACATATTTTTTTTTCTTTAAATATAGCATTCTTCACAATAACGAAATATTTATAATTTTTGTATTACAATAGTGTCCTCAGCCTGACAAATCATGATCAATTGTCATGATGTTCAGTATTTAAAATAATAACTGTGACGATTCCTATAAGTTATTAGATTTTTTTATTTGAGTTTATTTGGTTTGTCACTCAACTGTCATTATTTGCAAACTTGCGCAATCATTTAATGATATGTCTTTTTTAATGATTGCTTCAATTTAGAAACTGTTTGGTTAACAGTTGATTTCCATGTATCTAACTATGTAGTAAATCAAAAAAACCAATGTTTTTTTCATTGATATTATGGGAGTAATCATTAATGATGCAATAATTGCTTCAAATCAACAAATTAATTCACTATGTTTATCTAGATAACGCATTTTACTTTCATTTTTCAATGCCACCACCAAGAAGGACACTAGTATGCATTTTTGTTCCTATCATAATTAGCCTCCATCAAAATGTAATTTAGAACTTAGTTGCAGCGAGGAGCTGCTAAAGCTCGCAACAGAAGATGAAAGAATATCACTGAAAAGTACCTTCTAATTTGTATCATTTTGTTTAACAATCGACATTTTTATGTATATTTTTCACTAAATTTTTGCAATCTGTACTATGACGAAAAATATATAAAATTTTATTACAATACTGTTCGTACAAATTGACGTTATGTTTAGTTTTTAAAATAATAACAGTGACGTTTCCAAAGAGATATAAGTCATAATATTTTTATTTTGAGATATTTGGTTTGTCGCTCTACGGTCATTTTTTAAAGCAGGCGCAATCATTTATTGATATGTCTTTTTCATAATTGCTTCAAATTAACAAAGTGATAGGTTAACAGTTAATTTACACATATTTAACTATGTAGTAAAACAAGAAACCATTGTTCAATTTTCATAAATATTACGAGAATAATCATTATTTATGTAAGCCTTTTTTAATAACTGCTTTACATAAACAAACTGATTCACAATGCTTATCTACATAACGCATTTTACATTGATATTTAAATACCACAACCAAGACAGTATGCATTTCTGTTCCTATCATAACTTCCTATCATAACTGTCTGAAGGAATGAAATACTTTTTAATAAGAGTTTTTGTATCAAAAACTCGTGTTCTCTTTTTTTTTTTTACCAAACGTAGGAAGTATGCTGTTTGTTTTCTAAGTTAAACAATTTAAAAAAGTGAAATATATTCTAATTTTTATCATTTGGATAGAAATCTACTTTTTTTATATATATTTTTTTCCATTAAATGTAGCATTCTTTTTAGTATGACGAAATATTTAAAATTTTTTGTATTACAATAGAGTTCTCATCATGACAAATCGTAATAAACATTGTCATGATGTTTATTTTGTAAAATAATAACAGTGACGATTCCTATAAGTCATTAGATTTTTTTTTTTAAGTATATTTTGTTTGTCGCTCTACGGTCATTTTTTTCCAAACTTGCACGATCATTTGATGATATGTCTTTTCTAATGATTGCTTCAAATTAACAAACTGATTGGTTATCAGTTACTTTCACCTATTTGAAGCTTTGTAGTAAAACCGAAAAAATTTCTATTTTTATTGATTTTAGAAGAGTAACCATTAATGATATGCTTTTTTTAAAAATAATTGCTTCAAATTGAACAACTGACTATTCATTCCTTAATTTACATTATGCAACATTTGTTTAATAAAACAAAACAATTTTATCACTTTTCATTGATATTGTGAAAGTAATCATTAATGATGTGAGGCTTTTTAATAATTGCTTTAAATAATCAAACTGATTCACAATACTTATCCACATAAAGCATTTTATTTTCATATTTAAATACCACAACCAAGACAGACACTTAGTATGCATTTCTGTTTTTATCATAATTAGCGGCCATCAAAATGTAATTTAAAAATTAGTTGCAGCGTGGGGATGCTAAAGCTCACAACAGAAGATGAAAGAATAACACTTTAATGTGCAACAATCGCTTTTACTTTTTTATTTTGCGCCATCTTTCTTCCAAAGAATGATGCAGAAAGATCCGAAGAAAATACGTTAACCCAAGAAATTAAACTCTTTGTGTAGAAATATTTTCCTTCCTTTAATGATTCTTTTTCCGGTATCTCGTAGCAATCCAGTGGGAAAAATTAACATAAATCTCAGGAACTGGTGGCGTAAAGCTTTGAAAGATTTTTTTTTCTTTCTCCAACCCAGTTTTTCTCCATTTGTATGCTTTTATCAATACTTCGTTTCCCATATTTCGAACATAGTTTTTTTTTTGCTATCTTGAAGCAATTATTCTGGAGTTCCTAATTGCTTCATAAAAGAGCGATTAAATATGCACCTCCTTATGAAACAGTATTTCAATTTCTGCAATAAATAAATACAGAAAGAATAAAAAAAAAAAAGCATGTTTTGTGCTTGGCGAGTTTCATGAAGCTAATTATGAAAGGCTTTAATTTATGGGAGGTAATCTGCTAGACATTAATCTAAGCAGTTAAATACGTTGTGAAAGCGATATTTTTTTACGCCTGTAGGAATGAAATACTTTTTTAATAATAGTTTTTGTATCAAGGACTCGTGTTCTCTTTTTCTGCTTAATTTATCAAACGTAGAAAGAATGCTGTTTGTTTTATAAGTTAAACAATTAGTCTAATTTGTATCATTTTGTTTAAAAAATCGTTATTTATTTATATATTTTTTTTTTTCTTTAAATATAGCATTCTTCACAATAACGAAATATTTATAATTTTTGTATTACAATAGTGTCCTCAGCCTGACAAATCATGATCAATTGTCATGATGTTTAGTATTTAAAATAATAACTGTGACGATTCCTATAAGTTATTAGATTTTTTTTTATTTGAGTTTATTTGGTTTGTCACTCAACTGTCATTATTTGCAAACTTGCGCAATCATTTAATGATATGTCTTTTTTAATGATTGCTTCAATTTAAGAAACTGTTTGGTTAACAGTTGATTTCCATGTATCTAACTATGTAGTAAATCAAAAAACCAATGTTCTTTTTTCATTGATATTATGGGAGTAATCATTAATGATGCAATAATTGCTTCAAATCAATAAATTAATTCACTATGTTTATCCAGATAACGCATTTTACTTTCATTTTTCAATGCCACCACCAAGACGGACACTAGTATGCGTTACTGTTCCTAACATAATTAGCCGTCATCAAAATGCAATTTAGAACTTAGTTGCAGCGAGGAGCTGCTAAAGCTCGCAACAGAAGATGAAAGAATATCACTGAAAGTACCTTCTAATTTGTATCATTTTGTTTAACAATCGACATTTTTATGTATATTTTTTTTCACTAAATTTTGCAATCTGTACTTATGACGAAAATATATAAAATTTTTATTACAATACTGTTCGTACAAATTGACGTTATGTTTAGTTTTTAAAATAATAACAGTGACGTTTCCAAAGAGATATAAGTCCTAATATTTTTATTTTGAGATATTTGGTTTGTCGCTCTACGGTCATTTTTTACAAGCAGGCGCAATCATTTATTGATATGTCTTTTTTCATAATTGCTTCAAATTAACAAAGTGATAGGTTAACAGTTAATTTACACATATCTAACTATGCAGTAAAAACAAGAAACCATTGTTCAATTTTCATAGATATTACGAGAATAATCATTATTTATGTAAGCCTTTTAATAACTGCTTTACATAAACAAACTGATTCACAATGCTTATCTACATAACGCATTTTACATTGATATTTAAATACCACAACCAAGACAGTATGCATTTCTGTTCCTATCATAACTTCCTATCATAACTGTCTGAAGGAATGAAATATTTTTAATAAGAGTTTTTGTATCAAAAACTCGTGTTCTCTTTTTTTTTGCTTAATTTATCACACGTAGGAAGTATGCTGTTTGTTTTCTAAGTCAAACAATTTAAAAAAAGTGAAATATATTCTAATTTTTATCATTTTGGTTAGTAATCTACTTTTATATATATATATATTTTCCATTAAATGTAGCAATCTTTTTAGTATGACGAAATATTTAAAATTTTTGTATTACAATAGAGTTCTCATCATGACAAATCGTAATAAATTGTCATGATGTTTAATTTGTAAAATAATAACAGTGACGATTCCTATGAGATATAAGTCATTAGATTTTTTTTTTTTTTAAGTATATTTTGTTTGTCGCTCTGCGGTCATTTTTTTTCCAAACTTGCACGATCATTTGATGATATGTCTTTTCTAATGATTGCTTCAAATTAACAAACTGATTGGTTATCAGTTACTTTCACCTATTTGAAGCTTTGCAAAAAACCGAAAAATTTCTATTTTATTGATTTTAGAAGAGTAACCATTAATGATATGCTTTTTTTAAAAATAATTGCTTCAAATTGAACAACTGACTATTCATTCCTTAATTTACATTATGTAACATTTGTTTAATAAAACAAAACCATTTTATCACTCTCATTGACATTATGAAAGTAATCATTAATGATGTGAGGCTTTTTAATAATTGCTTTAAATAATCAAACTGATTCACAATGCTTATCCACATAACGAATTTTATTTTCATATTTAAATACCACAACCAAGACAGACACTTAGTATGCATTTCTGTTTTTATCATAATTAGCGGCCATCAAAATGTTATTTAAAATTAGTTGCAGCGAGGGACTGCTAAAGCTCCTGGCAACAGAAGATGAAAGAATAACACTTTAATGTGCAACAATCGCTTTTACTTTCCTTTTTTATTTTGCGCCATCTTTCTTTCAAAGAATGATGCAGAAGATCGAAGAAAATACGTTAACCCAAGAAATTAAACTCTTTGTGTAGAAATATTTCCCTTCCTTTAATGATTCTTTTCCGGTATCTCGTAGAAATCCAGTGGGAAAAATTAACATAAATCTCAGGAACTGCGGCGTAAAGCTTGAAATATTTTTTTCTGTCTCCAACCCAGTTTTTCTCCATTTGTATGCTTTTATCAATACTTCATTTCCCATATTTCGTACTCAGGTTAATTTTTGCTATCTTTTAAGCAATTATTCCGTGTGTTAATTGCATCATAAAAGAGCGATTAAATGTACACCTCCTTAAGAACCAGTATTTCAATTTTTGCAATAAGAAATTGCAGGAAAAAAAAAGTGTGTTTTGCGCTTGGCGAGTTTCGTGAAGCTAATTATGAAAGGCTTTAATTTATGGGATATAATCTACTAGACATTAATCTAAGGAGTTGAATATGTTGTGAAAGCGATATTTTTCTTTTATGCCTGTACGAATGAAATATTTTTAATAATAGTTTTTATATCAAAGACTCGTGTTCTCTTTTTCTGCTTAATTTATCAAACGTAGAAAGAATGAAATTTTGTTGACAAGTTAAACAATTTGAAAGAAATGAAGTACATTCTAATTTGTATCATTTTTGTTTAAAATCGCCTTTTTTATATATTTTCCATTAAATTTAGAATTCTTCAGAATGACGAAATATTTTTAATTTTTGTGTTACAATAGTGTTCTCCTCATGACAAAATAATGATAAATTGTCATGATGTTTACTTTTAAATTAATAACAGTGACGATTCCTATAAAGGTATAGCCATTAGATTTGTTTTTATGTGTATATTTGGCTTGTAGCTCTACGCTCATTTCTTTGCAAACTTGAGCAATCATTTAATGATATGTCTATTTAAAGATTGCTACGAATTAATCAACTGATTGGTTTTCAGTCTATTTACACTATGTAACAGTTCTGTAGTTAAACGAAAAAAATTTCACTTCATTCTTATTATGAGAATAATGATGTATGTCTTTTTTTGAATAATTGGTTCTCAAATAAAACAAAACTTATTCACTATATTCCTTCAATATTTAAATACCACAACTAAGACAGATACTAGCATGCATTTCTGTTCCTATCTGGTAGCCGCCATCAAAATGTAATTTAGAACTTCTAAATGAGGGCTGTACTGAAGTCTGCTAATGCGCAGAATAGAACATCAAAGAATAACACTTTTAATGTGCAGCAATCGCTATTTTATAAGTTAAAAGATTGTGTTTACTAATAAGAATTGGAAAGTAATTCCCTTTAGTGTACCTCAGGAAAATTGGGGAGTTTTTTTCTTTTTCCAACAAAAAAATATTAAAATTTCCTTATATATATGTTGATTATAATTACAGTCCACCTTTCAAGATGCGGTAGACCCACTCGTCACAATGAGTTCAAAAGTTGAACTAAAGATACTTGAAGAAGGAGAAGCAGTACTGCATCAAAAAGGAATATTTCCCCTGTGATATTTTTTTTGAACCCAAATTGCAACATATTTGGTATGAGTTGCACATTAAACCAACTGTAGTGTTCAATGTGCTTAATTGATTATTATTATTATTATTATTAATTATTATTTTAGTAACATTATTTATTAATGATGTAAAGACTTTTAAATAATTGCTTCAAAAGCAATACGT
>BPLR01015959.1:0-57110 GCA_021605095.1 Caerostris extrusa | reverse complement strand
AATAGTATCAAATATCTTATTTTTAAACCATATCAAAATTTAATAAATTTGCATAATCAAAATATACTAAATACTTGATTATAAATAACTAGTTAAATCTTTAAGTCTGTAATACTTTTGAAAATTTAATTATAATTAAAAAAAGTTTTTTAAAAAATTTTAACAAGATTTACTTTAGATTGAAATTTTGAATATTTCTATTAAACTCAAAAAAGAGTTTTATTTTTTAATAATTAATTATATTTTATCTTTCTTAAAAAATATTTTTATACTTCCAAGAATTTTACAAGTTTTTGTAGTTTACTGATAAGAAAATTTTTCTATAATACATAATTTATCTTTTTTTTTTTTTTTCAAAGAACACATTTTTCGTCTTTCTGTTGCCATCACGTAGTACAAAATAAAGTAATTTTAATATGAATACTTTTAATATTTTTTACATAATGCCAGGTTTATGTTAGGAAAAATGATGCAAATATTTGCAGGGTTTTTTTTCTCTTAAAATACAAAAAATTCTTGCATATTTTAATTCGTTTTTGAGTGTTAAAAAAATGTAAAACGAGAATATTTAATATGCTGTTAATATAAAAAATTCTAACAAGATTCTGTTTTACTAATTAAATTATATATTCTTTATCTTTCATTTTCATGATGAATGCATGGAAATATTAAAAATGCAATTTTTTTTTTATAATTCATGATAAAAAAGAAACCTTATCTTCGATTTATTACTTTAAGCCGGTAAAATAAAAGTCAAATACATTTAATACATGATATAAAATTCCTATCGTAGTGTAGTGGGTTGTGCATCTTGATTGTAATTGGGTGTGGTTGGGTTGAGTCTTGAGACACAGGTCTTGAACTCACAGCTTTATTTACACACGCCAAAACACCATACACATGCAACTAACTACAGACAATAACATATTTCAAGTCATATAATTATAGATTCGTGGTAGGATTCAAATAAGCCAAAATAAAAATACTTCGGTGCGCGCTGGATGAGTGAAATATATTTCTAATTCGGGTGAGAGTTTGTAGGCCAGCAAATGCACAGGGTTGTGCTAAATATATTTCTCTGGGTATAAGAGACTAGATGTTTCTCAACAGATACGTGTGCTTGAGCTGTACTAAATGTTTCTCAGCGGCAGTTCCGGTTACGCTGTACTTCTTCTCGAGTGAGAGTCTGAGGCCTACTCGCCATTTCTCCTCAACATCCCAAAGGCTTCAGGTTCGAATCCTGGCGGTGGAATGGATGTTTGTTAGTGGTTCGGAATCCACTTTAAATTGTAGGTCCCGGTCTGTTTAGCCTTCCTGTGCACAAGATGACCGTAGAGCGACAAACCAAACCAAATCAAACCTGAACTCAATGACATAGGGGGCACTCTTGCAGTGCGTAGGAGGAAACACGGATATACTATTATTGTACTTAAAAATTTTTTATATTAATTGTAATAACAATTCTGTTTTTAAAATAAATTATTTCGTGTGAAAGTATTTGTAAAATCGGTATAATTAGCAGGTTCAGGATTGGAACGATATGTTTTCATAAAATGTTAATAACTTCAAAACTAAAAATAATTTGGGAAAATCTAAACATCGTGGAGAAGGGTTGAAAGATTACAGTGTGCAGGGAGAATGCAGTGGGAAACATGAAGGAAGGGAGAATTGGCCAAGAACATGGCTCAATGCACCCAGTTCCCGCTGTTATATTTCAAGATGCAGGCATGTTGTGGGAATGATCAAGAATTTTTTTAATGCCAGCTCATTTTAAAGATTTAAAGATTTCACGATTTTACGTGGGTGAGATATATATAACTAAAATACATTATCAAAAATAAAAGCCACTATGGAGTATAATTTATATGTTTAAAATAAAAAAATATCTCGTGAAATTTCTGGTGAATTTTTCTAATAAAAGCCGTCTTCTATAGAACGAAGATGGAAGTGAAATTTCTCTTGTTATAATTCTACTTCAGACCTTCTCGACCTTGTATGGGTGGTCTGATAGAGAGAAAGTAAAGATCCAGCTAATAGAGATTTTCTCTTCTGGATATCGGAGTAGTCGGAGTTTCAAACACCTTCGTAAATTAGTGTACTAGTTTTCAATTGCCCATTTTTTGTATATTATACCAATTTTAACATTGCAGAGTTTAGAGAAGCGCTCTGATGGGGCCTCATGGCTGAGTGTGATGACTCTGGCTCGGTGCCACAGGTTTCGAGTTCGAATCCAGGCGGTGCCATGGTTGTTTGTAGTGGTTTGGAAACCCCTTTAAACTGTATGTCCCGGTTTAATATGATTGTAGATCGTTATGGAGATAGTGTTACTCGCGTCCGTAGCATATCTTCAATCTACACGTGTCCTCCTCGGGTAGTACTAAATGAGTAACAGCGATGCAGCCTTGCTTATGGCATAAATATAACTGTCTCATTACTGACAGCTGCATTAGAAAAAAAAAGAGAAGCGCTTGGTGCCCCAGGTTTCGGGTTTGAGTCTCGGCGGTGCCAAGGATGTGTGTAGAGGTTCGGAATTCACTTTAAACCATAGGTCTCTGTCTAATATGTTAATATGAGTGTAGAACGTAATGAGTACGGCTGACAACCCTACCTGACCGAAAAAAACATCTCCTATCTAGAAATCTGCCAGCGAGTAGGCGGCCTTGGCCCAGCATGGGGCTGTTGCGCCAAAGAAGGAGAAGAAGAAGAGTTTAGAGAAGCAAATGGGCCTAAATAAGGCAAAAAAAAATTTTAACACACCGGAGACAGATATGTGGAAAGGGAATTTCAATTACATATCGCTTTTCATTGTAAAGAGTTAGCTATTTTAGAAGGATAAATAGAAAACTTAGTGGCTACAGAATGTGTATAGGACATATCTTGAAAAAAAAAAATTATTCACAATAATATTTATTATTGTGAATAATTTCCTTTTATATACAATATGTATGATAATATTGCATTTCTTCTCATCAAACATTTTTATTGACAAAACATTTTTATTTTATAAAATTTTAACACCTTTCTTGAATAGAGTTTGTGTTATTTATTTACTTCTTAGAATAGTATTTGATGTGTACTTTTTCTGGAAGAAAAAAAATAAATAAATACTTCTCTGAAAACATTATAGAGGTCATCAGAAGGACACTGAATGGTATAACCTTCTGTTGGAATGGTTGACAGCCAACTGTATTTGATATCGAACATTTTGGATATCAATATTCCAATATTGTAAAA
The DNA here is from genome assembly GCA_021605095.1 of Caerostris extrusa. Lineage (NCBI taxonomy): Eukaryota > Metazoa > Arthropoda > Arachnida > Araneae > Araneidae > Caerostris > Caerostris extrusa. The sequence goes on along the minus strand of BPLR01015959.1, from coordinate 53,876 downwards.
AAATATATTTATTTGAACTATTGCTATTAGTTACAAAAAAAAATTTTTTTCGTATGATAAGACGATTTAAAATATATGCAAAAAAAATAAACTGTCATTTATAGTTAAGAGTATATATTATGAAAAAAAAAAAATTCAAAGAAATAAAGTGTTAATAATTTTTTTCAATTTTTTCTGTGAGTTTTTTTTTTTTTTTTATCTTTAACTAGAAAAGATTATTTCAAGAATTCGTTTTTTTTTTTTTTTAAATTTTATTTCTAAATTTAAAAAAAGACCGAATTCTTGGAAGTGTGAGAAACTAAAATATTAATAATTTAAAATATTTCTCTTAAAAATTAATGTAGTGATAAACGTTTGCTTTGTTACTTTTATAACATTTTGATTCGCAATTTCGATACTGGATTATACTTTTGGAATAGACTATTTACAAGTAAGATTATTATTGCCAAACTAAAGAAATATCCGCTTTTTTTTTCTTTCTAATAAATAAACACTTCTTCATTGGCGCAACAGCCCACACATATATATACAAGGCTGTAATATATACTGGAAGATTTCAAAATAAAACTTCTTTTGGGGATTGCCAGTTCTATTCTCTACACACATATTATTCCTGAACCACTGTTTAAAAACGGATTCTGAACTACTACAAACATCCATGGCACAACCGGGAGCCGAACTAGAAATCTGTAACACCGAGCGTTAGAGCCCTAATCACTCTTACCATCCGGTCGCAACACACACCGATATACTTTAAGAGTATATATATACTCTTAAAGTAGTAATATATACATGTATAGATATTATCTTCATCATCATCGATGAACAGCCTCATGGTGGGCCAAGACCGTCTGCCCAACTGTAAATTTCAAGACGGGCACTACACTCAAAGCTCTACAGCCATATTAGATGGGACGTAGGGTTTAAAGTGCATTCCGAACCACTACAAACATCCATGGTACAGCCGGGACTGGAACCCGAAACCTGTGGCGGTTTGAATTCGAGTCGACGCGAAACAGAGATCCAGAGCCATTAGGCCCCAGTGATAATGTGCATTGCAGCACCCTCTAGCGGTAAATCCAGAAGTTGATTGGCATCTCAAAAATTATACAGAATATTGCCAAATATTAAACTATACATAGTTGTAGAATATTATAAATTTAATAAATTAATTAATTAATAGTCGCTTAAATCTGTCAAAATAATTGGAAAATTTGCAAGACCGTTTTTGCAATTAATGTGAAGATTTTAATTTTATCATGGTCTTCATTAAAGAATAAAATTAAAATCTACGATGAATCATTGTTGAAAACGTAAATAACATCTGCTTTAAAAGAATCGTCTGCTTTTCGAATAATTTTGACAAAAGTAAATAACAGCAAACGATGAATTCATTATGCAGTTATAAACAGACGATTTACTTAACATTCATCCTAAAGCTCTTTTTTTTTTTTTCTATAATGTTATTTTGTGATTTTATAAGTTTTCATTTGCATATGTTTATTAAAATTATGTATTTTTAATTGTAAATGTTTACTTTTTTTTTATTAAACTAGAGCCGAATAATGTTATTTAAATCGTAAGATTACATTTATATCGTTATCGTATCGTATCGTATCGTACAGTATTTATATAGTTATCGTTTGTTGTAAAGTCTTTTAAAATAAAATATGAGATTGCCCCGTAGAAAAGATATAACATTTTTCGCACTCTAAACTCGTTTGTATAAATAATAATAATAATTTCTATATATTAATAAATATAAATAATAATACTTCTTAACAAAAAGTGTAACCAGTAACATTATGTTTTTTTCTTCTCGATGCTTAAGTAAAAATTATTAAAAATTTTTTATTTCTTCTTATTTTTTAATAAGGTAAAAATCGAAAATTTTATAATAAATTGAATATTTTATGTGTATAAAAATATCAGTGCGTTATGACTATAATAAATTTATTCTCAGACAAGCAATTTTAATTAAATGTTAAAAACATAAATTATTCTAGATATCAAAAATAGTCCCACCACAAATAGCGTGAAATCCGGTACAGCTGAAATGAACGAATATATTACCTGTTAGGGATTCCAGTCAGGTATAAATGGAAAATTGATTTTTAAATTACAAAAATATGACATCAAGTGTGGAATTTTTCAGATTTAAATAAAAAATTAATCTTTCTTTATTTAACTTACAGAATTAATGAGTTGATATTAATAAAATATCACATACCATAAAGCCATTAATTATTAATTGCAATTAATAATTAATTATCAATATTATTATATATATATATATATATAATTAATATTGATAATATTAATTAATTATATGTGTTAAGGTATTTTGCATTACCCTCTAGCGGTAAATTCAGAAGTCAATTCCTATCTCACAAATGTATTGGGAATACTGCCAAATATTAAACGACAAAGTTGTAAAATATTATAAATTTAATAATAATGTTTCGCACACAAATATTATAAATAGTCGCCTAAATCTATTCAAAATAATTTGAAACTTAGCAAGATCGTTTTGTAATTAATTTCTAGATTTTAATTTTGAATAAAAACCGGAATAAAATTAGAATTACTAGAATAATCAAAATTAATTGTTTTTCAATAAAAAATAAAATTAAAATCTATGAGGAACAATGAATATAAATCACAAATAGCATGTGCTTTAAAAGAATCGTCTGCTTTTCGAATAATTTTAGCAAAAATAAATAATGGCAAACGATAAATTCATTATGCGGTTATAAGCAGACGATTACTTAACAATCAACCTAACACTTTTTTTTTTTTTTTTTTGTAAATTTATTTTATGATTCGATACGATTTCATTTGCATATGTTTATTAAAACTTTTATTGTAAATGCTACTATTTTAAACTTTTAATGTTATGCTTTATTTATACTTTTAATTGTAAATGCTTCCTTTTTTTTATTAAACTAGAGCCGAAATGTTATTTAAATCGTAATATTATATTTATATCTTAATCGTATCGTATCGTATCGTATTTCTATCGTAATCGTTTGTCGTAATGCCTTTTAAAGTAAAATATAAATTGTCCCGTAGAAAAGATACGACATTTTGTGTTCTAAATTTATTTGTATAAATAATAATAATAATAATATATATATTAATAATATAAATAATAATATTTCTTAGCACAAAATGTAACACCAGTAGTGTTATGTTTATTCTTCTTGATGTTTGAATAAAAGTATGGAATAAAGAATAAACCAACTTTTATTTTTTAATAAGGTAAAAAACATAAATTTTATAATAAAATGAATATTTTTTATTTATAAAAACATCAGTGCGTTATGATTATAATAAATTTTAACATTCTTAGACTAGCAATTTTAACTAAATGTTAAAAATATAAATTATTTTAGATGTCAAAAAACAGTCCGACAGCGTGAAATGGTTAATATCCAGTTTAACGGCGGAATTGGATGAATCGATTACTTATTAGGGTTCTAGTCAGATGTATAGAATATGACGTAAAATTGCTTTGAAATAAAAAAATATGATAGCAAGTGTGGAATTTTTTTCATCTAGTTTTTCTTTTTATATCATCTAATTTATAATTTTACTGATTAAAATTATTTACTAATTAAAATTATAAAATTTATTAAATTAAATTTTAATTTTTTATTTGTTAATTTAATTTAATTTATTTTAAATTTTTAATTTATTTTTAATTTTTATTTTATTTTTATTTTTTATTTATTTTATTTTTTTATTTTTTTTTTATTTTATTTTTATTTTTTTATTTATTTTATTTTTATTATTTATTTATTATTATTTTATTATTTATTTTATTTTTATTATTTATTTATTATTATTTTTTATTTATTTATTTTATTTTATTATAAAATTTTACAATTTTAAAATTAATTTACAAAAATGACTAACATTGTATTATTAAATTTACTAAAATTTATTAAGATTTAAATTAAAATTATTTTTTTTTTGCAATTAAAATCTATCCTAAGTGACATTTTTTTTTTGACGCTGCTCCTTTTTTAATCCGTCCTGAGTATATGTAAAAAAAAAAAAAATTATCATGTTTGTTTTGTATATTAATTTGACATTTAAAATTTCATGTTTAAAAATATTCTAATTATTTTTCAATTCCTACTATTACTTCACACTCTCCCTATATATATTTATATATATTCAAATTTTCAATCGTTCATAAAATACTTTTTATTCAACCACTCCAGCTCAAATACATTTTTTTTAACTTGTTCTGGATGTCACTTGATGTTAATACAGTCTTTTCAAATATTAATTCATTCATTAAATTTAATTAATTAATTTTAGTTTTATATGGGAGAAAAAAAAAAATTCTCTTATATAATATATTTAGCAGGATATAAATTTAGGAATTAATACCGTCAGTGGCGAAGCGTGTAGATCGCTGAAAAAGAATTTCTTTTCAGATTCTTTTTTTATTCTGGGTTCTAGTCTGAGTCAAGGAGGGAACAAAATGGAAAATGAAACATGTGAATAAATTAGTGAGAGAGATGGAAAGTGTGTATGTGAGAGAGAGAGGTATAAATTTTTCTAACTTAAAAAATGAATGAAAATTATTTATAAAGGACTTTCTGGAATATAGTGAAAAAAAAGTGGGAATTCACTTAAAATTTCTTTTAAATATTATTTGTATATATATACAATTATATTTGTATATAGATAAAACTATATACTTTTATATAAACTATGACTTGTATATAGTTTTTTATATTATTTTTTTTTTTTAATCCCTTTTAGATTGAAAAAAAAAACCTAAAAAATTTTTGTTTATTTGACTTGTAGTAACCAAATATTTATTTTAAAAAAAAGAAAATGTGCTTTATTAAAACAAAAAATATGATTTTTGTCATTTATATCATTTAATATTCAATGAAACGAAACAAAAAAATTAATGTTATAGTAATTTATTCTGTTATTAAATATAATTTGGTACGTTCACCTCATTTTGTGTCAAAAAACTTGATTTATTTCCTTTTTTTTTTATAACAATGTTTTAGTCTAATATATTCAAAGCTGACATAACATGCAAGAAATGCAGCAAATCTTAGAAGAAGGAAAAAAATAGAGATTTTTTATTGCAGCTAATAAAATATTTTGCGTGTTCTGTCGTCTAATATCTTTTCTATCGCAGCTCGAGTGAAAAAAAAAAATAACTAGAACAAACTGTTCATGTTTAATCAAAGTGACGGCCATGAATTAAGACCTAGGCCCTTGAAACTGATATGAAACATTATAAATAAATTAAATCGTGGTTTCTCAAACATATTTTATTCAATGGAAAGAAGGAATTTACAATAATTAATCTACTTAAATATAAAGTGGGTTCTATATTTTTGCTCTTTACGGAAAAAATGTGAAAAGTATAGTTTTAATGTTTCTACAAGTAAAATAAATAGTATAATTATTAAAAAAAAAGTCTAATGTTTCAGTTTGACTGGGGAAAAGGTAAAAAAAATGCAAACCGCAACAACAACAAAAAAAAAAAAAAAAAAAATACAACCCTCCCAACGAAAGTATTTCAAAATCTTCAAACATCTATATAGGAACTGTAAACAAATTATAAAGTCTGAATTAAAGCTAATCAAAAACAAAAAAAATAATAATGCTCACCTGTTAACGCCAAAACATGTTTCTCTTTCATTAGACTCAAACATATTTAAGTGAAAAAGTAAAATATGCAATTATATTGATGCGGCTTGGACATATTTATCATTATATCATAAAAAAAGAGATTGAATAAAAGAAAAAAAGATTGAAATGATAATGATAAAAGTTTAATAATAAAAAGATTGAAATGATAATAATAAAAGATTAATAATAAAAAGATTGAAATACCAAGAAAAGAAGAGAAAAAAAGACTTAAAATATTGGTTCATAGGAAACAAGTAAAATTTTATGATTATAATTAGATTTTGTTGTGACAAAAATAATGTTGTGTTATTAAAATAAGGGTAGTAGAAAAAAAAATTTCAAAATGAAATCGGATTATTATCATAAATATGTTATAACACATATTTTCAAAGAAACCATTCCATCACTTTACCTGGTCCATCTTCTTCATTTGCGCAACAACTCGATGGTGTCCAAGGCCATCTGCAAAATGGCAGATTTCGAGACGTTTTCTTTTTGCAGAATAAGGTTGTCAGCACTACGCTCAACGCTCTATAGTCATGTTAAACCGGGACCTACAATTTAATGGGGATTCTGAAACACTGCAATCATCCATGGAACCGCCGGGACTCTAACTAGGACCAGAGCGCTAGTCACTTGTCCATCAGTTCCCCAACCATCTTCACTGCGTTAAATTTAATCAGCATAAGGCTACTAGCCATACCTCTGAATCTACTACTATATATTTTGGAAAAAAAAAACCGAGAAATGAAATCGGAATTGGAGCTATTCCATTTAAATGCATCCTACCCAAGTGCCTGTGCCTGCCATGGATTACTGCTGTCTGTTGCATTTGGACTTTTCTAACACTCCGTATAGGTAACAGTGATGGACTGTAAAAGACTGTGGGAGAGGAATGTAACAAAATCAACCATGATGTTTTAAGAAAAGCTCATATCTTGGAAGTCAAGATGTAACAGAATAACTCGTTAAAAAGACTAATAGACTGAACATACTAGAAAGTAACATTTTCGTTGTATATATCTACTACTGTGCCCAAAAAGTAAGATCAATTATTTTTTTTTTTCAAAAACTCTTTATTTATTCTTCTTCAAATTTATTTCATCGCCTTCAAAGTAATCCCCTCCGGACGCAATACACTTATGACAACTTTTTTTTTTTTCAATCCCAATGCATGCTAAAAGTCATCGGCAGGGATGTCCTTCAAAGCGCGTGGCGATTCACGTTGAATCTCTTCAGTCGACTCAAAACGGTGTCCCCGGAATGGTCTTTTGAGTTTAGGGAATAGCCAGAAATCGCACGGTGGAAATACGGCGGTTGTGGAACGATATGGGTTTCATTTTTGGCGAAAAGTCACGAAGAATCAATGCAGTGTGAGCTGCGCATTCAGTGTTTTCGGCACCAATCGGGATTTAACGCGTTTGAGCCACAAAATGGAATTAACCGATCCTTTTGAAATTCCAATATCATCATCAAGGTTTCTAATTGTAAATCAACTGTTTGCAAGCACCAAATCTTTAATTTTTGGACGTGAGTTTCGTCGGTTGAAATTGGTGGTCGATCAGAGCACTCTTCGTCTTCAACGCGTTCTCTGCTTTTTTTTGAATGTTTATACCACTTGTAAACATTTCTTTTCGACATTTGAATGCTCACTGAATGACTTCTGTAACATTCTATACATTTCCGCAAACAAAATTGAATGTAAGTTCTTTGCTCAATTAATTCAGACATTTCAAAAATCGCCGAAATTACTTTTAGCGTCTCACAAATTTCACACAAATGTCGGAGACAGGGCCAGCAACCTAAAAAGAAAAAAAAAAAAAAGGCATCACATAAGCCTCTGGAATTTTAAATTGAAAATTGGTCGTACTTTTTGGACACAGTAGTATATATATAATATATATACAGGGTGGCATAAAGAACTTTCCTGTTTGTAGGCATCTGCAGCTGAAATTAATGAACAGAATGAAACCCAGTTTCGTATGCAAACTGTAGAAAACATGGGAAGATATTTTCCGCCAAACAATTGCCTATAGGTGCATTTTGGAGCTGATGTCACGTACGCACTTAGAAGCTTCTCAATCTAGGTAGTTTTCCCATTTCTCAGTGATTACTTAACATCAGGTCCTATTACCTGCACAGTAATTGGTGAGAAATATCTGAAAATTATAACCATAATGATGCAAAGTATAACCTTACGATATATAACGTCTAATGCTATTTATGACCTTAACTTATTTTACTAAAGAAAGTACATCAATCTTATCTATATACTTCATGTACGAACTATTTCATTATATACAACTATCATTTAAAGAAAACCTTAAAACATCCATTGAACTATTGGTGTTTAGATGGCAATAAAAGAAAAATATATATAATGTGGTATCTAATCTAATCTAATATATATAACGAATATAATCTATAATATACTATATATAACTTATGGACTTACAATTTATAATGCTTAACCTTGCAATATTAATCTATAACATTAGGTATATAACTATGCAAGGTATAACCTTGCGATATGCAGCATTTCATCCAAAGTTTGGCTTTAACTAATTTTACCAAAGAAAGTATTATATCTGTATTCCTTATGCACGATCTATTTCAATATATGCAACTATCATTTAAAGATGATCTTAAAACATTAATTGAACTATTGATGTTTAGATGATAATATAAATATATAATGTATGATATATAACGGATGACTTTACCATTTATAATGTTAACATTATAATGTTGACGTATGACCATAGGTATAACCTTACAATATATAGCGTCTAACTTTAGGCATGGCCTTAGCTAACCTTACCAGAAAGTATAACAATCTTATATTTATGTACTATCTACTTTATTATGTACAATTATCATTTAAAGATGACGTTAAAACATTTATTAAACTATTTATTTTATGATAGTGATATATATATACTTTTAAAGGGAAAGTACAACAATCTTATCTTTATTCTTTATGTACGATCTATTTATGTGCAACAATCATTTAAAGATGACCTTAAAACATTCATTGAACTATTGATGTTCAGATGATAATAAAGGACATATTTTGTGTAGATTAGTATCTCTGTAATGATAAATGACCGTGATTATTTATTTACTGTATAATTTCTAAATATCAATTGGCATAGATGTATAGGTTTGTTTACTAATAAAAATTCTAAAGACATATCTTTGAATAATTTAAAAGATGTATAGCTTTGTTTACCATTACTGATTTCAAATCTATCCTGTAAATAATATTTCTTAGAAATATATTAAGTATAATGTAATAGAAGTGAGTTTGATCGAATAACTATGGTAATTTAGTTTTTAAAGTCATTATTATTGGACAAATATGTAAGTTTTATATTAATGTGCGTACTATAATATTTTGTTAGCAATGAATTGTCTCTTCTTTTATACTGTTTATATCTCTTTATATCATTATATATTGATTTTTATTATAAGTTAATAATTCTTTTTGGCTAGCCAAACTTTAAAGAATACCCTACATTTAAATAAATGTTTCTTTTAGTATTTACTATCTTATGTTATATGTTAAACATAACATAAGATAAATTAACTTATGTTATCTAATCTTATGTTATGTTATACATTATATTATGTTAACTTTTATTTTTCTTTTTTTAACCAAAATGATATATCAAGACTGAAGGTATATGTATTAAATAGTCTACATGTATGTATTTTCATGCTTTATTAATATGATATGTTTTCAGTTAAAGTTAAAAATTCTTACTGTCTTGCCAAACTTCAAAGAATATCTTACATTTCAATAAAACGATGATTTAATTATTTATTTAACTTATATTTTATGTTGTTTACCTAATGTTATATGTTTTACTACTTTTTAAAACAGAAGGCATGTGTATCAATTAGTATACATAAATGTATTTTCATGCTTCATTAATATTAAAGTTAATAATTATTACTGGCAAGCCAAACTTTAAAGAATGCTTTACTTTTAAATAAACGCTACTGTAATTATTTATTTAACATGCTATTTTTTATGTTATGTTATGTTATACGTTACATTATGTCAATTTTGCATTATATTATTTGAACACACACACACATATATACACTCAAGAGCCAAAACATTATGACCACCCTACATTTTGCAACGAACTCGCCTGGAGGACGTGGAAGGCACGTGATCAGGTGGAAGTGGTATTTAACTGGTATTAAGTGGTGGTATTAATCCATGCCAAGGCGAGTTGAAGCTGTGTTGCGCGCCGAAGGTGGGCCAACTCGTTATTGACAGGTGGTCATAATGTTTTGGCTCTTGAGTGTATATATATATATATATATATATATATGTGTGTGTGTGTGTGTGTGTGTATTTTATACTTAGTTAGTATTATATGTTTTCAGAAAAATTTAATAATTCTTAATTGTATTTTAAACTTTTAGGAAATGTAATGAATAGTTTATTTAAATGTAAAGTAATTTAAATAAACGATACTTTAATTATTTATTTAATACGACGTATAATAATTATTTTACTTTCTGGAAAAATAGAAAGTTAATGAAAAAGATTATTTTTTATGACAAATTTTCACTCAAAACATATTTGTTAAAAAAAAAAAAACAGAAGGCATGTGCATCAATCAGTATAAATACGTAATTCCTTATAAAGTATGTAATACCTTTTAAGTTAACGATGCTTTAATTAATAATTTAACTTATGTTATATGTTTAATTATGTTAACTTTGTTATATCATTTTCAAATAGAAGGTGTGCGTATCAATTAGTATACATGTAGGAATTTTAATTCTTTATTAGTAAAATATGTTTCCAGTTAAAATTAATAATACTTACTGACATGCCAAACTTTAAAGAATATTTAATGTCGCCATACCAGTAATTAATTGTTTATTTAACTCATGTTATATGTTATGTAATGTTATATATAATATTTTTGTTATATGTTATTTCATGTTGTCTTTGTTATACACTTTTGAAACAGAAGGCATGTGTATCAATTAGTATACGTACATGTATTTTCATGCTTTATTAGTAATATATGTTTTCAGTTAAAATTAATAATTCTTACTAACATGCCGAACTTTAAAGAATAACTTGCATTTAAACATATCATAATTTACTAATGCTAAACCAAAAAATAAATATTAAATTTTACGTTATTATTAACCTATTAATTACATTGATTTAAAATTTTATTGAACCAAAAATCTCATTCCAGCAGTCATACCTCCAAAATAAAGCACATCAGTAATAAATTACTCAAAAAAAAAAAAAAAAAAAAAAAAAAAAAAAAAAAAAAGAAAAAGAAATATCACACAATACCATTTCTATTCTTTTTTATCAACGAGATGAAATGGTGATGGAAAAATCGTCTTTTTAAAGCATTATTCTTCATATATCTCACAGCGGTTCTCCCCTATAAATCATGTCAGCTTACAAAAGAATTGATAAATCACGTCCAATAAGCCACGTCGGAGATGGAGTTCGCGTGGTTTCATTTAAACAAGCATTCAAAATACCTCAATGGCCCCCATAAATGAGATGATGGTAAAATTAATGCTCCATGGATATGATAAGTGGGTTTTGGAATACTTTTCGAATAATAAAAAAAAAGAACGAATTTTCCAGAATCTTTTTCAAGTAATTTTTGGCGAATAAAACTTTCCAAATAAGGTTATGTTCTAGCATTCTTTTTGTGGTCAAAAGATTGTAGATGTATTTTCATTAAATGTCTTTGTGTGCAAAAATCAATCTCAATTTGGTGTCTTTTAAGATGGTGTTTTGTGTATTCCACAAGGCACTCGGTAAAGGTCAAAGAACATGTCCTTTGAGTTTAAAGAATGTCAAAACTGATGATGGTAAGTTTTTTTTATTTGTGTTACTGATAGGAAATTTAGAAGTATGTAAATGGAACAGAATTCCAAAAACTTTTCAGTAAGTGTGAAAAAAATTGGCGACATCTTTTTTTTTTTTTTTTTGTTCTTGTCAAAAGGTTCTAGATATATTTTCACTAAATATCTTTGTGTGAAAATCAATCTCAATCGGATGTTTTTTAAAAATATTTTTGTGTAATCTCACACTTATTCATAAAGGTCAACATGTCCTTTGAGTTTAAAGAATTTAAAAACTGACGATGGTTTATTTTTTTGTTTGTGTTATTGATGAGAAATTTAGATGTATGTAAATGGAACAGAATTTTAAAAAAAACTTTTCAGTAATTTTGAAAAAATAGGGACATCCTTTTTTTTTTTTGCACTTGTCAAAAAGATTCTAGATATATTTTCTGTAAATATCTTTGTGTAAAAATCAATCTCAATTGGATGTTTTTAATGATGTTTTTGTGCATTCACACACTTATTCGTGAAGGTCAAATGAAATGTCCTTCTCGTTTAAAAGAATTGTTGATCGTCAAAAATGGACATTGTAACCTTATTAAAGTTATCATACTTTTATTATTATTAATTATGATTCACGGACATATTGAAAAGACACTTAAATGAAAATAACATTTTTAAATATGAAATGAATAAATCAAAGAAATGAATAAATTTTTATTTAAAATATTTACATGAAAATCTATACAAATTCTGTTTAATGTTTTTATGTATTCTTACCTTTAATGTAAGAATACATGTTTTTATGTACAATAGGCATAAGATCAAAAGTAAATCATTTAAAATTAAAAAAAGAACCGATGAATGACGTCAGTACAAATTATTTTTATTTACAAATATATTTACGAATAAATTTTACAAATATACTTTGCTTTTTCTTATTTTTTATAAAATTACATGAATGTCCATTAAATCTTCTTGGAATTTTTAAAATTTAATATCTTTTTAAGTGGTACATCACAAGTATATTAATAAAGAAAAACGATTGACGTGTTTTATTTTTCTACTCATTTACTGCTCACAAGTGCATCGTCTTACTTCTATTAGCCCAGTCATTGTGAATCATGTTCGTAGTCATTCTTGACAATGCATCAAGGCTCATCTTCAGATCATTTACTGTTCTCGGCAATGAGGTGTCTTCGCCACATTCTTATACAAAAAATTGTATAAGAATGTGGCGAACAAAGACAACAAGAAGTAATGTCACGGCAATGGACTATCTCTTAGAAGTTCTTCATGTGATTAAGAGGAATATCATAAAACAGTTATAAAGCCCGCGGACAAATCGTTTGTCTTGCCTTGACATTGTGAATCATGTCCGTAGTCATTCACGATAGTGCATCATCAAGACTCATCAAGGCTCATGATTACTGTTGTTGGTAAATGAAGTGCAAATACATAGTTTATGCCATATTCTCATGCAAAAAAAAAAAAAATTCGCAAGATGTAATGTCATGTTATCTCTATGAAGTTATTCATGTGACTAAGAGGAGTTTAATAAAGCAAATAAAACACGCGGGCAAACCTTTTTTGTCTTGCCTAGACGTTGCGAATCATGTTTGCAGTCATTGATGACAATGCATCATCAAGGCTCATCTTTAATTCATTTATTATTGTTGATAAATGAGTTGTAAATACATCTTTTTCGCCATAATGTCAAACCAAAAAATATCACAATAAGGAATAATGTCATAGCGAATGGACCATTTCTTAGAAATTCTTCATGACCTAATGGCCTTTGGTACTAAAGACTTCAGATTCGAAACCTGGCGGTGGTATGGACGTTTGGAATCCACGTTAAACTGTAGGACCCGGTCTAATTAGCCCAAAGGGTGCAAATAATGATTGTAGAGAGACATACCAAAGCTTAAAGGTTCTTCATGTGACTAAGGGGAGTCTCATAAAGCAGGCTGATAAATCTTTGGACTTGCCTAGACATTGTGAATCATATGCGGAGTAGTTCATGAAAGTGCATACTCAAGGCTCATCTTCAGTTAATTTACAATTATTTGTAAATGAGGTACAAATACACAATCTTCACCATATTCTCTTACAAATAAATATCACAAGGAATAATGTCATGACGAATGGCCTATCTCTTAGAAGTTGTTCATGTGACTAAGGGAAGTCTCATAAAGCATTTATATAAAGAATGGACTAATATTGTATCTTACCTAGGCATTGTGAATTATCTTCGTTGTCATTCATGGTAATACATCATCAAGACTCTTCAGTTCATTTACTATTACTGGTAAATGAGGTGTAAATACATAATGTTTGAAATATTCTCATACATAAAAAAATAATGTCCCAAATAATATCGCATAATATAAAAATAATATCACAAGGAATAATGTCATGGCAAATTAACTATCTCTTAGAATAGAAGTTCTTCATGTGATTAAGAGGAGTCTCATAAAGCAGTTATAAAGCACGCGGACAAACCTTGATCCTGACTGAAATCCATTGTGAATCATGTTTGTAGTTCTACATGACAGTGCATCATCAAGGCGCACTTTCAGTTCGTTTAATAAAGTTGGTCATTATCCTGCAAAAATATTCCAAGGTGCATTGCCGTGGAAAATGGATTACCACTTCGAAGTACGCCATGTGACCAAAGGAAATCACAGAGAACAGTTATAAAGAACTGTATGAAAACAAATTGATGTTTCTTATTGCGTTCAAATACTTCGATACAAAGAAGTAATTGTCTGTTATAAACAGAACATTCTTTTTTGAAACATCCTGTAAAAGTAATCTTTTAGTTACGTACAGAAATTATCTCTCACTTTGACCAACAAAAGAATAAAGCCACCAAAGATACCTCACACGGTGAAGAATATCCACTTACGTCATTGTTTCGCCTACTGACGTACGTCTCTTTTGCTTGACTCCACCCTGGACAGAATTTTCGAATGAACTTTAATTACCTTATCAGAGCAGCAGGGCACGTTTTGCGAAAATATCGCCCTCCCACTTGCCAAGTCAGATTAGATACACGAATGGTGACGTCACTGATAAGAATAACAGAAAATGCAGCACTAGAAGTCTACCCCTAGAAAAGCAGCAACAGTGTGTTAAACATCATAAAATTATAAGGTGCATTGATGATGTAAGGTGTATATGGTGTAGAGGTGGACACTTTGGTATGTTTATGGTGTAAGGTGTGGATACGGTATGTATATGGTGTAAAAGCAGGGCCGGATTTTCCTATAGGCTAACTAGGCTTCCGCCTAGGGCCTCAAGATTAAGAGGGGCCTACATTCAAATTGTTAGCAAAATTAGAATGATACTATTCTAAAAACAGTAAACACTGAATAGAAAATAAGGAGAAATTTCTACACATATGACTGATAAACAAACATAAAAATGTATTGGTTAAGATCAACGCGTTCAGCTCATTGGGTCTGTTCGTTTGTATAGACTAGATTGCACCAAAGTATAGTTCATACGTACACTGATTGCTGTGGCAAATATTATATTATTATTATATAATATATTGTATTTTCGTAGTCAAAGATTTTTATTATTTGAATTTTGCTTCTTTGTAAATGTCGTGTGTTATGTTTGATTAGTTATTGTTACATGTACCATACAGGGTGCTGAGGATAAATGTCCGAATAAGCGTCCTCGACTTTTTTTTTTATTTATTATCCGGGCCGCATTTTTTATAAAGTTTAGTGCCCATCGCAACATGTTTCATTTAACGTATTGATATATATCACAGTAATGATGTATTTTATTATCTCTCATGTAATTTACAAACTTAAAAATGGGAGGTGAAAGGGCCTCATAAGTGGAATAGCCTAGGGCATCTAAATCCGGCCCTGGGTGTAAGGTACAGGATAAGGTGTAAATGGAAGTACAATTATCTCCTATAAAATTGTTGGGATATCGGGGTCCAGTCGTAATCTAATTAAATATGGCATCGAAAAATTATGCTGCTCAAACAACATTAGGTTTTCCAATCCTATTAGTTAAAATATCAGTATTTGTATTTGGCGACAAGTGGCGTTCCAGGAACGTAAAATTATCAAATTATGTATAACAGAAAAAGAACAAATAAAATATTTTGGGCATCATGTTCCACTTATACACGTGATGTACAACAAACTGACGGGCTATGAAAAGAGGACATTGTCTTCTGGAAAGAATCGTTTTGGTAGCTGTCTGGCATTTGAGCTTCATATAGGAAATAGAATTAAGTAGCTTGATGATCAATGAGAGATATTTCTATATACATTGTCATCATTTACAATACTATACATTGTCATCAATCACATTTAAGTGAACGATGACTACAACAGATGATATCAATAAATTCGAACCATGCCTTGGTGAAAGCTAGATGCTCAGGTTACCATTGGGCCACGAGTTGAGCAAGGAATAAGGTACAGAAGATTCTGTACAGCACATCTAAATTCCTATACTAAAAGGTAAATTGAATTAAAAAATTACATACTTTAGCCTTGACAAGTATTGAAACAATGCATTCTTTAGGACATGTATTGAAATAATGTAATCTTTATTAACGTCTTTTACAACTAAATGCTATAAAAGATTGAAAATGCTCATTGAGATCTTACAAGTTGCAAATTTCCACCTTCTTTCACGATTATTAGAAATTTACAGAGGGAACTTATTCTATATTTATTATTGTTATCGATTAAAACAATGATTTAGATTTTATAATGTTTGATTTATATTTAATCATTAGTTTCACAATATAGTAAGAGTCAAATATGCATTCAAATCTTACAAGCTGAAACTATCCCTATAAGATATATTCACCATATCAAAACAAGTTAACAAATCTTAAATGCAGCTAGCTATCCAGTTGTGTACACCAAAACCAACAAGCAGTTCAGAACCGAAAGTTCAAAATAAATTTTTAAAATCATATTCTATTCCTTGGCAATGATATTGTTTCGAGACGCTACATTCCTTATTAATATTATTTTCAGCAAAATGCTATGAATGGTTGAAAATGCATACAGATATCTCAAGTCACCAATCCATCCCCCTATTGTTCACGAAATTCAGTGGAAAAATGGAAACTTATTATGGATGCCATTTTGAGCTCTATTTTTTTAACCCACAATACAATAACAACAACAAATGCTCATTCAAGTCTTACGATTTCACAGATCCGTACGACTTTCAATATTACTTCACAACGTAATGAACAACAACGGATGTTCAATCAAATAGTACTGGTTCTGAGATTACCACATGACTTTCGATACTACCCCACAAAATAATCAACAACAAAAATATTCTACCAAATATTGCAAAGTGACATCTTTCAAAGCGACAAAACACTTTGATATTATCCCAAAATATAACAAGCAACAGCAAATGTTCATTCAAATATTACAAATTCACGAAACACCATAATAACATATTGCCAGTGGTCCTCGCGCTTCAGTTCTGCACGCCAGATCTAATCCGCAGTTCATTAATCTTCATTTATTTAATTCTGTTTGCAGATCACCATACTACTTTCGATATCACCCCACAATGTAACGAACGTAACGAACCTTTTTACGATATTACCCTAATATAATAAACAACAAATGTTCATCTAAATCTTACAGGTTTCCAATCACTCAATTTTCGATATTAACCAAAATGTATTGAACAACAACAAATATTCATTCAAATATTAAAATTCACCGATCGCCATCATAACATATCGTCAGTAAACTTCGCGCTCTAATTCTGTACGCCAGATCTAACCCGCAGTTCATTAATCTTCATTCTTCACCTGTTTGTAGATCACCGTCAGACTTTCGATATAACCCCGCAATATAATGAAGAACAGCAATACATTCAAATTTTACAGATTCCCAGATTTCCTCACGATTTTGATATTACTCCACAATGTAAAGAACGACAAAAATGTTCATTAAAATCTTATTCTTGTGTTACTACACGATTTTCGATATTACCCTACAATGTAAAGAAAGACAATAAATGTTCTTTAAAATCTGACAGGTTCCCAGATTACTAGAAAATTTTTGATATTACCCCACAATTTAATGAACAGCAACAAATGTTCATTATAATCTGATAGTTTCCCAAATTACTACACGATTTTTCGTATTACACCACAACTTAAAGAACAACAAACGTTCTTTAAAATATTACAACTTCACATTCCTTTTTTCTATATAAATCCACAAAATAATGAACAAATGTTCATTCAAATCTTACAGGTTCGCAGATTATCACACGATTTTCGATATTAATCACAACTTATTAAACAACAACAAAATGTTCATTCAAATATTAAAGTCCACCTATAACCATCGTAACGTATAGTCAGTGAACCCCACGCTCCACATTTAAGCTACTGTTCCTTAATTTCATCCACTTATTTAACTCTGTTCGTAGATCACCATTCGACTATCTTTATCTCCCACAAAGTAATGAACAACAACAAAAGTTCACTAAAATCTGATAGGTTCAAAAGATTACTACACGATTTTCAATCGTACTCCACAACGTAATGAACAATAACAAATGTTATTTTAAATGTTACAAGTTCACATTCCTCTTTTCGTTACCATAAGACAATATAATGAACAAAAACAGATATTCATTCAAATACTATTGCTCACCGATCACCGTCATATCGCAAGTGAACCTTTGGGTTCCAGCTCTGTAAACCAGATATAACACACAATTAATTTATTTAACCCAGTTCGCAGATCACCATACGACTTTCGAGACTACCGCACAAGATAATGAACAATAACAAATATTCATTCAAATATTCAAATCCACCTATCACCATCTTAACATATCGTCAGTGAACCTCTCGCTCCATTTCTGCACGCTAGATTTAATACACCGTTAATTAATCTTTATTCATTTAATTCTATTCACTGGTCGCCCTACGGCTTTCGATGCTACTCCACAACGTAATGAACAACAACAAATGTTCTTTCAAATATTACAAGTTCATATTCCGTTTTTCAATATCACCCCACAAGAAAATGCAGAATAGCAATTCATTCAGATCTTACAGGTTCCCAGTTCATCACACTATTTTCGATATTAACCACAACGTATTGGACAACAACAAAACGTTCATTCAAATATTAAAATCCACCCATCACCACCATAACATATCGTCAGTGAACCTCACGCTCCAGTTTCGTCCGCCAGATCTAACCCACAGTCCAGAACTAAGGGGTAATGGCCCTGGATTTAGCAAGCAAGAAGGGTCAGCTTGATGCATGGGGCCTAATTGTGCAAGTGTCTTTCAGGGTGACAAATGGTGCAAGGTGTGAGCACTTTACATTTATAATGCAGTCCAGCGGGCCGAACCTCTTTTAAACCTCTTCTGAGGGCCACAGAGCACTTTAAGGTTATTTATCGGTGGATCCATTGGAAAAATCCCGGTGCATTGTTTATCAGAATTAATGATCTCCAAGTCACTTTTTGCCGTTGCCTTTCTCTTCTGTTTTTCGTAGTACTTTTTTTTTATTCCTTTAAATCCTTTTGGGAAGGTTAAGTTTGCCTTTTTATTCTTCTTCTATAAATTTTCGACTTATTTTACTTTTTTTTTTTTTTTTTTTTTTTCTTCTTCTTCTTATTTCAGAATTGCAATGAAGATAAATAAAAAAAAGCACAAAAATGTCTTCTTTTTATTTTTAAAAAATATATTTTACTTTTTTTTTTTTTTTTTAATATGTGTTTGGGGAAGATTTAGAAGTAGAAATGGATATAAAAGTGTGAAAACAAATCGTGTTTTAGACACTTTTTTTTTTTTTTTTTAAAGCGTTATTGGTATAAATTTTTTTAATCCTTCTTTTTTGGTTTGTAAATGGCACTTTGGTGGAATTTTTTTAATGAATCTTTTGTAATTTTTTAAGGGTTCCATTAAAAAGTCGATAAACTGTAATTATGGAAGTAATGAAGTCTGGAGGTTAATTCAAAGTGAGATATCTTTTAAATGGTGTGTTTTTTGCATTAAAGAAGACAAAAACCTTATGGTAAGGTTACATAAATAAGAAAGTACATTTTAAATATAGATTATCTAAAGATTAGACTATTATCTTCTGCTCTGACTATTTACTTATAATAATAAGTAAATAGCCAGCAAATATGGGCAAGGGATTTTCTGCGGACATTAGGATAAAATTTATTATTATTTTCTCGAACTACCGTTTCAATGAGTAACTGATAATGAACACAAAAAATGCTACTTATGTAATTACGTAACATCAAAAAAGGATTGGCGACAAGTCAAAAACATTTGTCGCCAAAATTACTAAGAGCTAATATTATAATTATTTAAAATCCATATTGCTTTCAGTTTCTAATGAATAGATAAAATGCACTAAATTTTGGACATACGGATACCTTGACCGTAGTCTATAGTAACAGTAAAGTTAGTAAACATAAGGGATTTTCTGCAGACAGTAAGATAAAATTTATTATTATCTCGAACTACTATTGTAATGAGTAACTTCCTGATAGTGAATTAAGAAATTCTACTTATCCAACTACTTATTGTAATATAAAACGGATTGGCGACAAGTCGTAGACATTTGTCGCCAAAATTACAAAGCTAATATTCAAATTATTTAGAATCCAGACTGCTTTTATTTTCCTAATGAACTGATTTTACAGAAATTTTAGACACATAAAGACATAAGACAATAGTCTAGAGTAACGGTAAAGTAAAATCAATAAATATAAGTGGTTTTCTGCAGAAATGTCCGAGATAATAATAATAAAATTATTATTATTATTATTATTATCTCTGATTACTATTACAATGAGTAACTTCCTGATAATGAATGCAGAAATGCTACTTAGGTAACTACATTTTGTAACATCAAAAATCCTGGGCGCTAAGTCGAAAATATTTGTCGCCAAATTTACCCGGCGCTAATGTTTTAATAATTTAAAATCCAGATTTCCGTTCAGTTTTTTAATGAATTGATGGATATGGAGAAAATGGATAAAAGCGTGAAAACAAATCAAATTTTAGACACTTTAAAAAAAAAAAAAAAAGCGTTAATGGTATAAATTTTTAATCCTCTTTTTTGGTTTGTAAATGGTCCTTTTTGGACTTTTTTTTTTTTTTAATGAGTCTTTGTAATTTTTTAAGGGTTCCATTTAAAAAAAAAGGTCGACAAACTGTAATTATGGAAGTAATGAAGTCTGGAGGTTAATTCAAAGTGATATAATTTAAATGTGTGTGTTTGCGTTAAAGAAGACAAAACCGTATGGTGAAATACACAAATAAGTAAGCACATATTAAATATAGATTATCTAGGGTTATAATAAGTAAATTATCTTAGCTAGTCAGTAAATATAAGGGGAAATTTTCTGCAGACATTAGGATAAAATTTGTTATTATTATTATTATCTCAAACAACTATTGCAATGCGTAACTGTTAATGAAGGCAGAAATGCTACTTATGTAACTATTTATTATTATTGTACTTATTCAACCTCAAACTAATGACAGTGACCATTGAAGTAATAGAACACTTTAGTCGTGGAATGGATAGATTGAAGCAATATACATATATAAACTTACTGTGATGGAATGCATTAATGCAATGATTTATATGTAAACTTCCACACACTATAAAATCAGAATGTAACACAAATTTGTATTAATTGATTAAATTTGTGAATTTGCATCAATGAATTAAAAGTGATGAATTTTTTTGCAATAGTTGAAAGAATTTTCTTACAATTTATTACTAAAAGGTTGAATTTTTATAAGATGATTAACAAATTGATGAATTTTGTAATAACTGATTAAATAAAAGAATGAATTCTGTAATAACTGATTAATAACAGAATGAATTTTATAAGAATTGATTAATAAATTTGAAGAAGTTTAAAAATTGATGAATTGATTAAAAAATTGATAAATTTTGTAATAAATGGTTAATAAAGCGTGTGATAACGAACAACCATTCATTCTTTATAACTCATAAAATACATTGGGATTAATTTTTTTCATATAAAAAGTATATAAAATCAGAACGTAAACCACATCGCAGAAATGATAAAGAAGCAAATTGAAATACATATTATATTAAAGAAACTAAGTTAAAAAAAAAAAAACATAGACACAATGAAGTAAAAAATTGCGATGGAACTTTGTTTGTTTTGAATAAAAAATTTGCTGCCATATTTGGATAAACAATTTTTTTGTAAGTCAATGATTCTCTTTTGAAATTAGTGAATTTTACAATATATCGAATTTGTCATCAAGACTAATAATTAATTATCTGTTGCGAAACTGTTCGAGTTTGGAATTTATTTTAGAAACCAAATCAATTTATCACCTCTTCCGTAGCAATCACAAATGCTATTCATTATTACTAATCCCCTCCAAAAGAATAATTGCTTTACAATAAATAGCACGCATAACTTGCAAAAGTTTAAAGAATACCACCGACGCTAATTTAATCGCACTTCAACACCAGTTTATGCTACTGTTAATTGCAAATTGTAAAAATCGCTAATAGCATTTCTATATACACCGTATTGCCTTCCAAAAGGATAATGAAACACACCGAACAATTAATCGATTAAACAATCAAGTAATTAACAGAAACCCATTAAACAATTACCTAAAAGACGCGCTAACTCTTCGTAAGGCTTGTCTTTTTCTTATCATGACATACCGAAATCGATTCATTTAATCGGTATGATACCGAATTACTCGCATGGAACTGAACTGAAGAACTATCCGTTTTCCTCCTTGTTGAATAATTTATAAGTATTGGCTTTATTAGATTAGAATAATGATATATGTTTCCATTACATAAATTGTGTATCAAAACTAAAAAGTATATGTTTTTCAATCGATAAGTCCATATTTCGGTTTTGTGTGGCGTAAATCTTTTGGGCATAAATTCAATTTTATTTGAGAACTGAAAATTAGTTTTTGGTAAAAAAAGTGTTGTTTTTGGTTTTTTTTCCTCCGTGAAAATGTTGTGTTAGTTTTGTTCGTTACCATGAATTTCGGTGAATGTTTTTTAACTTAATTAGAAGTTTTATTTCTTTTCTAACTCTTCAAATATTTGAAACTACAAGAATAATTCGAGTTTTTTTTTTTTTTTCCGTTCGAGGATGGGATTTCTCAAATACAAGCAAGCAATGTTAATAAATAGACGAAAAGATTTTAAAATGTGTAAAATATCATTACTAATTTACAATGTTGTTTTCAGCTATTTCAACAATAATAATTTTTCAACGTTCAACTCATTCAACTTTTTACGACAATCAATTTTCAAATTTCAACTAATTTCATTCAACTTTTCAAAAATCATTTTTCAACTTTCAACTAATTTCATTCAACTTTTTAATAATCATTTTTCAACTTTCATCTATTTCAACGATTAACTTATCATCTGTCTATTAACAATGTTTATTCAAAACTACAAAAATAATTCGAATTTTTTCTCGTTTGGCAATAGATTTCTCAAATACAACAGTAAAATTTTAATGCTAATTTGAAATTAAATTAATTAATTATATATATATTAATTATATATTATTAATTATATATATATATATATATATATATATATACTATACAAGAGCGAAACATTATGACCACCTGTCAATAACGAGTTGGATGCCACAAGTCCTTGGTAGATGGGCCGGGAGACAGATTGTACCAGACGTTTAAGCAACGGTCACGCAAATCCGAGATGTTGCGAATTGGTGGTCTTTGAACTCTGAGCTGCCGTCCCAGGACATCCCAAATGTGTTCTACCGGATTGAGATCCGGTGAGTTAAGCGGCCAGGACATTAACTGGAATTCAGCATCATGTTCCTGGAACCACTCCAACACAATTTTAGATTTGTGACAAGGGGCGTTGTCCTGTTGGAACATTCCATTTCCAGCTGGAAAACAGAGGCCATGTAAGGGTGCAACTGGTCCGCAATGATGTTGAGATACCTCCTGTAGCATTCATGGTCTTCTCTACCACAACCACGGGTTCCAGAGACGCCCAAAAGAACGTCCCACAAAGCATAATACCGCCACCACCGGCCTGTGTATGACCTACTGTACATTGAGGGCGCAACTGTTCGGCTGGAAGACGGTGTATCCAGACACGGCCATCGGCGTGATGAATGACAAACCGTGATTCATCTGACCAGGCAACTCTCTCCGACACCATGTCGTCTACTGCTGGTTTCACCATCATTCATCCACTTTGCATAAGTACTAACAACTGTAGATCGCGAACAACCCACGAGTCGTGCAGTTTCGGAAATACTTGTTCCGAGAATCTGCCCCTCTATCAAAGTCCCTTAGATCCGCAGCCTTCCCCATCACACACAGAAGTAAGTGAAAGAATGATTCTTCGACTCTCCAGCAGCAGTTAAATACCATTTCCACCTGATCACGTGCCTCCACGTCATCCAGGCGAGTTCATTGCAAAATGTAGAGGTGGTCATAATGTTTTGGTCTTGAGTGTATATATATATATATATATATATAAAGAATTTGAAATTATTTTGAAAGAATGATTTATGATCATAATATGAACAGTTTATGAAATAAATTTTGTTTTTATCGTATACAGTAATAGTTAATTAATCATTGGTTGTTTATAACGGATTATCAAAGTCCAAAATTTAGTTTTTAAAATCTCATTTAATTCAACTTGATTATTGGTAAAAATAAGATTTATTACCTTTGATGAAAATAAAAACTGTCTTTAATGTTACTCTAACAAAATAGTTCTGTAATAAAGTAACTATTTATTTTAAATTTTTAAATGAATTAACTGCACAAAATCAATTACTACTGTCTGAATTTTAAGAGAATATGCATTAAGTTACCATTTGAAACAGAAAAAAAAACAATGTTTATTAAATCTTTATGCAATGTTCAAGATCGTTTAGTCTGAAAATTATTTATTTCCGTAGTTTGGGTTTATATAAATATTTATCTATCAACCATTTGCACCTGGTTTATAGAAAAATATTTATAACTAACTAACTATATCCCAAACTTAATAAATAAATAATTTTCAAACTAAATGAGCTTGAACATTTTATAAAGATTTAATAAACATTGTTTTTGTTTCAAATGGTAACTTAATGCATTTAAGATAGAAGTTGAACAATTTGCGCCTTAGATATTATTAAGTGAAAGAATAGAGAAGAATTTAATTTTTTTATGGGGAAGGAGGAAGAAATGGTTTTTTGGGAATTTTATTATCTTAAGAGAAATTGTAACAAACATTATGTGCACAGAAACTGCCAATAAAATATCCACATTTTTGTTGTTTTAATATGGGCGGTACTTTTACCTGAAATGTAGTGTATACACCGTTATCCAGGTTGCTAGCATGAGTGAAGTTGCACAATGCAGACATATTTTTGTCACAGTTGGTAACAAAGACATGCAACGATGATATTTGGAGTTTCATACCATTCTCTTTCATCTTCGTGGCTAACTGTAATACATTCCAACTTATGGATTTATCATTCCCCTCCTCAGGATAAACACAAAAGCTTCCGTTCCGTTTTTGCTTGTGAGATTTTGAACTTATCCAAACGTGGTTGAGAAATCCTGTACACCATTATGGCCTTAACATTTCTAATTGAAAATTATTCAGATTTGCCATAGCTGCCAGGATGTTTACATATTAAATCCATAAATATGGTTTGTTGTTCAGTTTTCCTCTTTAGATTAAGTTCTCTCACTAATGAAGGGACAGATATATATAGCAGATTTAACGTTACTCAAGGTTGTACAGCAGGAGATAAAGTTGATACAAGGCACGTATATTTAGTGCTGTAATTTGGATCGATATAGGATATCCACATTATTCTTCAGCATCTGTCTATTGCAATTGTCCAGGCATAATTCTTGCTATTGCTATAATATTTCATTATTTATCAGACTTTAATTGAATAGGTGTTTTACACAAATTTATTAATTTGTTTTACACAATAATATTAATCTGTCATAATAATCAAAGATTATTATGAAAGATTAATTATAACCATAGATAGCATTATTATTTGACTAATTATCATAATCATTGATGGGAAGATTATTTCGTAATAATAATGAATGTCGTGACTATTTATTATTATTATTATGACTATCATTTAGTATAACTCTTTGATGGGGTTTTTCGAATTGATATTTAAAGTAGTTACATGATTAGGATTGGATAGTTTATAGTTTTACAACTTGTGGCTATGATCAAGTCAACAAGCATCTCTACTTCATGCACTAACCTCATACGCCTTTTGCGAACTCATTCCATATTATTTTGCCATTGCATGGTAATAACTGATTCATATTGAGTAACATAATAAAATACTCTCACCACAATGTAATAAAACACAAGTAATATAAAAAAAATTAAGTCAATTCCTACTTTTTTTTTCACTATATTACTGAAAGTTTCATTCATATAATAATAATAAATTTCATTCATTTTTTTTAAGTGTATCTGGCGCCATCTGTTGGTAGATACATGCAACTTAAATCTAAAAAAAAAAAAAACTAAAATTAATTAATTAAATTTAATTACTGAATTAATATTTGATAAATGTAGTATTAACATCCACTACCAGTTCAAAAAAATGTATTTGAACTTGAGAGGATGAATAAAAAGTATTTTATGAACGATTGAAAATTTGAACAAGATATATATAGGAGAGTGTGAGCTAATAGAAGGAATTGAATAAAAGTAACGCACTATATTTGGACATAACATCATATAAGGCAAGGCGTCAAGAATTACAACTCAGCAGTGAATGACAGCAACTGTGGCATGACTGGGCTTTGGGGTTGAGGAGCCACAGGGTTTCAATAATCCAGGGTAACAGCCCACTCCATACCCTAGATGACTCGTCGGTTTGTAATTTCCGAACACCTCCTGTAATCTTCGCTCTCTAAGTGGGAGGTGTTCACCTCTATAGGATGGGGGGTTCCTTTTAGAGGGAGGGAAACGTTGCTCAAGGGTCAAATTAATCGCAGCCTTTTGGTAATTGGTAGGTGTGTGAGCATCAATAAATAATTGTGACAGGTCATAGATTTAGAAAATATTCCTAGAAAATACTTATTATAACCATAGATAGAATGTTTCTTTTTATTATGACGATTTATTATAACCATAGCTAGCAAGTTTCTTTTATTATGACGATTTATTATAACCGTAGTTAGTATGTTTCTTTTTATTATGACGATTTATTATAACCATTGATAGCGTGATTATTATGACTAATTTATTATAACCATAACTAGCATGTTTCTTTATTATGACGATTTATTATAACCATAACTAGCATGTTTCTTTATTATGACGATTTATTATAACCATAACTAGCATGTTTCTTTTTATTATGACGATTTATTATAACCATAACTAGCATGTTTCTTTATTATGAGGATTTATTATAACCATTGATAGACTAATTATAACGACTATGATTTTGTATTATTATTGTGATTATTTATTATAACTATATATAATGTGATAATTATGATTTATTATAACCGTAAATAACTTGATTATTGTGATTATGATTTATTATAACCATAGACAGCGTGATAATTATGACTATAATTTATTATAAAACATAGATAACGTGACTATTGGGACTATAAATTATAATAACAATTGATAACATTCTTTTTATTATGACGATATACTATAACCATATATAACGGGATTATTATGACTCTGATTTATTATAACTACAGATAGCATTATTATTTATTATAATCATTGACATGATTATTTCGTTCAATAACGAATGGCGTGGCTATTTATTACGATTATTATTTATCATAACCATTAATGGCGTGATTATAGCTTATAATCGTAGATAACGTAACTATTTTTATGCCTGAAGTGATCTGATGGCTATGATTTTATCAGAACAAAGGAATCCTGGTTCGAAACCCGGCAAGTGATGTAGAAAGGAAAGCACCAGCACCAATAAGGTTGCATTGTTGTAATTCGTGAAATCTTAATTCATATGTAATATTTAATACATCATTTTTTAATTATGTATTGATGTATATTATCGTACACAAGACTGAAGAATCTGCTTTTTGTGGATATGGAAGATTTGATATTTTCTGTTAGGATAATAGTGCTAACTCCCAAATGTCGATCCAGGCATATTCATTAAATATGTGTTCATGATGCAAAACAAAGGTAACTTTGTAACTGTAAAATCCTAAACACGCAGTTCGAGTGTTGATGTGACACACAGACTCTACTCGTTTTTTCAAAGAAGTGCTCCCAATGCACTATATCAGTGCAATTAAACTCATGAAATTTTGCATGCCAGATAATTAACAAATACTATTCCTAGGCTAGGACTGTGTCATTGATAAGTTGATGAATTTTAGTAATTAATTAATGAACATGAATTTTAATAATTAATTAATGAACATGAATTTTAGTAATTAATTAATGAACATGAATTTTTTAATTAATTGATCTAGGTGAATTTTGCATTAATTGATTAAAGTGAATTTTGAATCAATTGATTAAACTGATAAACTTTGCTACAATTGATTTAAAAAAAAAAATTAAATAATAAAAAAATTTTTACAGTTTTCTAACAATTAACAAATAAAAGATTGAATTTTGTAACTTGATTAATAAAATAACGAAGTGCGTAAAGACTGTTTAACAAATTGATGAGTTTTGCAATAATTGATTAAGAATTTTCTAACAATTGATTAGCAAATTCATAAATTTTGCAATAATTATTTTCTAACAACATTAAAAAAGGATGACTTTTGTAAATTGAATAATAAAAGAATGAATTTTGTAATAATTTATTTTAAAAATGAATTTTGTTTGAATGAAAGAATTTTTATGTCAAATAAATTACGATTGATTTTTCCAAGTTGATCGTCACATAGAACAAATTTTAAATGTCGATCCCCCTGCCATTTTATGTGAAAAGTCTATAGTGACCCATATTTGGAGAAAATATCACATAAATCACGATTGATTTTATGAGTATATCGTGACTTCCAATAAAATTTTTTCAATAAAAGTTGATCGCTATCGGTATTTCATGTGAAAAGTCTATAATGAGCAATTTTTTAAGGAAAATATCAAATGAATCACAATTAATTTTCCTAGTTAATCATCACTAATTTTTCGTCAATTCTAATTCAATGGCTGAGTGGCGTTCGATACCACGAGTTTCAGGTTCGAGTCCCAGCGGTGCCATGGATGTTTTTAGTGGTTCGGAATCCACTTTAAACTGTAGATCCCGGTTTAACATAATAGTAGAGCTTTGCGGGGTATTGTTACTTCGCGTCCGTAGCTTATCTTTCAAGCTACACGCACCTTCTAGGTAGTGCTAAGAGAGCAACGTCGGTGCAGCGCTTGCCTTGAGGCATCGAAGACAACTGTCTAAGTGTTTGCTAGCTGCATTAGATAAAAAAAAAAATTAACGTTTCATGTAAACCAAATCGATCACCATTAATCTTTTTTTTTTTTTTTTTTTTTTTAATAAATCGCCGATCGATCACAATTCATTTTTCGTGAAAAAATATCAATACAAAACGCAATCAAATTGGTCATCTCTTTCTTAGGATATAAAATAAGAGATCCATTAAAAATGCATACCATTTAGACTGTAAAGATATGCACCGTTCTCAACCCCCCATTTAGAACGTTTTTTTTTCTGGTCACGCTCGAAATGTGGGCGTGAAAAGTGTTCCCCATCTTTGCACCCCAATGTTTAGTTTGAAGAACATCTGCCCCAACTGCCCAAGAGGTGGAAAGGGAAAAAAATCCCTGGGTATTTAAGTGCTTCACGATGTAAAGCACGTGAACCTTACTGTACTCTTGGAAAGAACTTACCATGTGACCCCAGCCTTTCCTTCAAGGATTTACATCCCCCCCCAGCTCTATTTTCTTCGTCAGCACAACCCCTATGTGAATTTTAGGGTGGATGTTTAAGAATAGAGTTCTTGGGTTACGGTGAAGCTATTGAATCAGAAATGGGGTCGTTTGGCGATAAGAGAGTTTATTTGGCGTAAGATTTGTTTTTAGGCGCCAAATGTAATTAATGTCAAATTTACTTAACTTACAAACTACTATATTCGAACAAATTAGATGTAAAAAATAATTCAATAAATTTTAAATATAGTGTTTAAGCATAATAAAATTTTTTGTTGTTGTTCTAATGCAGCTGGCAAACTTTTTAGGCATTTGTCTTTGATGCCTTAAGGCAAGATCTGCACCGACGTTACTTACTTAGCATTACCCAGGAGGAGAGTGTAGCTTGAAGATAAGCTACGGATGCGGAGTATCACTGTGGCTATTGTTACAGTTGACACAGCATTGTTACATCGATCTGGGTGGCTTCCGAACCACTACAAACATCCATGGCACAGCCGGGACTCGAACTCGAAACCTGTGGCACTGAGAGCCAGAGCGCTAGTCACTAGGTATCTAATATTACAGGAAGTAAAAATTGTCAAATCAGCAATAAAATTTGGTGGAAAAAGTCTGGTAACATTTCTTTCCAGACAAAAATTGAATATAAGCAATTGAAGGGAATATTTCTAGTATAAGTCCTCCATTTTCAAAATTTTATTATAAAATGCTCTATTTTTCAGTACATTTCTGAAAATAAACGTTCAATCTATGCACCTTTAATATGATAAATCAGATATCCATTAAAATCACTCTTAAATTTAGCAACAGACTTCTAAAAATAGCTCATTATAAACGAAAATTTGTACTTGTTTAAGATTTTAAAAAAAAAAAATTCTCAGAACATATTATTATTCAAAATAAAATTCACTCAGTTTTTTTTCCTTTAAAACATTCGCATTTAGTAGTGAGAAATTTTTCATTTTTATTTATTAAGTATTATTATTATTATTATTTTCATTTTTTGAATATTCAAAATAAAGCCAAATATTAAATTCATCCAAAAAACGAATTGCATTTTCCTTTAATTATTTATTTATTTAAAATTTAAGTTATTTTTTTAATTGATGAAAAAAGTATTGCAATTGATTAAATAATGTCACATTCTTTACAAAGAGAATTAAAATTCAAAAGCATAAAGAAACAAGTAAAAAGTTTATTAGTTATAAACTATCCAATTTTACATGAAATAAAATTGGCAAATCAGCAACAAAAAAATTCTGCTAATTCATTTTTTAATCATTCAAACTATTAAACTAATTAAGTTATTCTAAACAAAGATGATAGAATTAAAAAAAAAAAAATTGAAACCTTTTGGCTGGTTATCTAAATGATGTTTCCTAATTTTTGGTAACCCGACGAAAGTAAATGGTTAGTGCAACCCTAAAACAGCTCTAGAGGCATTTTCCAATACAATGTACATGAACTTTAATCTTTTGAATAAAAAAAATAACAAAATGCTATATATTATGTATTTTTTATACAGATAATCTATCTTCTAATCAATCAAACAGTGAATGTTATTAACTACAGTTCACGAGTCAATGTTGAATTTCATTCTTATAGTTCGTATCATCTATAGTTCGTATCATTATTTGAACATAAAAAAATTAATATTTTTTTTTGTAACTACATCAAATATTTTGCAGGTGTTAAAATTTGAAGATAATAATCTAAGATTAAATTAGATTAACACAATTAACTTAAGATAAATTTAAAAAAATTAGATTTTTATCTTATTTTTTTTAAATATTATATATTTTTTAAGCATATTTTAATCCTTTTTAAAATATATTTTTTAAACATATTTTATTTTTAAATATATTTTATTGTTTAAACATATTTTATTTTTAAAATATATTTTTATTTTTTTGAATAGTACATTTTACTTTTTAAATATTATATTATATCTTTTTTAAATATTTTATTATATTTTTTAAATATTATATTTTAATTTTTTAAAAATTATATTTAATTTTATTACAATATATTTAATTTTTTTTAAATATTATATTTTATTAAAATTAAAAACATAAATTTATAGCATTTATCACATTTTTTATATATATCTGAAATAAAAAAATATGCATATAAATATATTTTAAGGAAATAAAATTTCTAAGCTACCAACAATAATAAGAAAAGAAAAGTAATAAAGAAAATTAAAGTCAAAATTTGCAGTAAAATCTTTTTAGAAAACTTTATTTATTTTCTAAAAGAAAAAAATTCTGACAAAGGGGGAAAAAATTTATTTGAGGATTATACAAAAGTAAGCACATTTATTTTCTTTATCTGTTTATCTTAGAATATTAATAAACCACAAGATGTCAAATTAAAAAAATGAAATACAGAAACTGCAGAGCTCACGAATATCTTTATAATAAATTATAAAATGTCTTTAATACTCGCATTTATTTATTTTAATGTGTCATAATTAAATAAATAAATTGAATTTCATGTATTATAATGAAATTAAATTTAAATAAAAGTGTAAAATGTAAAATAAAATGCATAATAAAAAATTAAAATAGCAAAAATAATGACTTTGCTTGAATAATGGGCTAAATAAATATATTTACATAAATAATTTTAAAAAAATGCTTATTGGGGAATATAATTTAAATAAAGTTATATATGAAAGTCTGTTAAAAACTGCCATAATAACTATAACATAATCATATACACTCAAGAGGCAAAACATTATGACCACCTGTCAATAACGAGTTGGCCCACCTTTGGCGTGCAACACAGCTTCAACCCGCCTTGGCATGGATTAATATCACCACTTAATACCAGTTAAATACCACTTCCATCTGATCACGTGCCTTCCACGTCATCCAGGCGAGTTCATTGCAAAATGTAGGGTGGTCATAATGTTTTGGCTCTTGACTGTATAAATATATATAAATTATATTATTTTTCTACTTTTTATAAGCAAATAAATAAAAAAAAAGTTTATTTTAAATAAAGAGCCGGAGATGCTTTATGGTAACACGAGCTGGAAAGCAAATCGCAAAATATAATCTCAAGTATCGATGTTGGGTACCAGCAAGATAAATCAGTTTACTGGAAAGTCATTCTATTGTATTCTAGGAGGTTTGAATTGTCGCTCTACGGTCATTTTTTGTGTACGTTGGGCTAATTAGACCAGGACTTACAGTTTAATATGGACTCCGAACCACTAACAAGCATCCACATCATCGCTAGGATTCGAACCTGAAGCCTGTGGTACCAAAGGCCAGAGTACTAGCCAATTGACCATCAGACCGCCATTCAAAGAATAAAAGGAATGGTTACAAATGTTTTAGATGCCACTTCACGTAATGTTCTCTACAAAATTAAGTGGACAATGAGATCCATTATAGCCCTTCATCTTGGATAACGTTGTTTTTGCTACATATCTGCTCTTCTATATGTGATTAACTTCAACTTTAAATTCTCCGAATTCGAAAACAGTAGCGTCTTATATTTTAAAATTTTAAATTTACAAAACGATCAGGCATCTTCGTAATCCTTATACATATTTTATAATTATACTTTATTATTATCGTAATATTTTATAATTGTTTTTATGTTGTTTAAGATTTCGAATAAGAAAAAAAGTTTTAAATATATTTTCGCATTTTTCGCATGGAAAGAGTTGTGGCATTTCATGCCCAAGAGAGAGGGATGTATATTCTTTGACACATAATAATCTATCACTCAAATTTGACAGCAGATAATCAGGGGTTATATGCAGTTAATTATATTAAATGCAATTAGTGTTTTGTACTAATGAGAACAATCTATCATTCATATCTAATGGTAGATAATCAGTGTCGTGGATAATGACACATCATCAAATTAGCGATTGTTTGTTCACTTGTCGACCGAAACAATTACAAATGGGATATGGACTACCTGAAGAGTTACTGCGTTGTGACTAGTGATAGACCATGGGCTGAGAAAGTGTCTACTCTAGAGAGAAGTGAGGGAACTGTTCCCCCTCTTGACAGATTTTCTTAAAGAGAGACAGATAAAAGACAGATTTCTACGACGAGTCGACAAGAAGTGTTGCTTTTCTCTTTTTTTTAAAGTAATTGAACAGGCCTGAGATTCCGCCTGTTTACAAAGTTAGCCCCTTGTGGTTTCGTGTATCCTGCTATGTGAAAATTAAGGTCTGCCGCAGACCCGGTGAAATAAATTTGACATAGGCTCGAGAACTTAAGAAAATCGCCGTCCTTCGAGTGAACTGCATTTGAGAATCATATTTAATTCTTTATTTTTTGTAAATAATAACTTGTAATAAATATATATATATATATATATATATATAATGCTTGTAAGTAAAAACTAAACTGTTTTTCTGTGAAGCTGAACCCGAAAGTGGCCCATTTCTTGAAGTCGTTATAGGTCTTGCATAGGCTGAGACTTTACAATATTCATATAAATTCGGAATGTATAAAAAAATTGTGTTTTACTGTAACAATAGCTAATCTTGTATTTATTTTTATATCAATAAAGGGTATAAAATTAAGGTTTTATGAAATCACATCAGACAGGAATTGATATCAATAAATAAATTTCTGCACATTTCTTGATACCATTAATGTTAGTAATATTTTATAAATTAATAGTTGAAAATAAAACAGTTTTACCTTAAAAGGTTTTTATAACTGTCAGAATAGAAGTAATTTATTGCTTACATAAAAAAAATTATGTAATAGTAAGTGTAAGTAAAAACAGAATTTATTTGGTTAAAAACGAAAGAGAAATTTATAATTTATAGTTCATAAACTTCCCATTTCATGAATCATTTATATCAATTTTAACTGTGCTCTATAACCATTTAGAGAATTTATGAAATTAATAAATAATTAATTTATAAATTAATTTTTATCGAAACAGTTTTACCTTCAGATGTTTTATAACTGATAGAATACTACTGTGCCCAAAAGTAAGACCAATTATTTTTTTTTTAAGAACTCTTTGTTTATTCCTCCAAATTTATTTCATCGCCTTCAAAGTAATCCCCTCAGGAGTCAATGCACTTATGCCAACTTTTTTTTCCAATCCTCAATGCATGCTAAAAAGTCATTGGCAGGGATGGCCTTCAAAGAGGCGCGGTGATTCACGTTGAATCTCTTCAATTGACTCAAAACGGTGTCCCTGGAGTGGTGTTTTGAGCTTAGGGAATAGCAAGAAGTCGCACGATGTGAATAAGGTGGTTGCTGGAACGATATGGGTTTCATTTTTGGCGAAAAAGTCCCGAAGAATCAATGCTGTGTGAGCTGGCGCATTCAGTGATTTCGTAACCAATCGAGTTTTGACGCATTTGAGGCCCAAAATGAAATTGACCAATCCTTTTTAAATTTCAACATCAGCAGCAAGATCTCTAATTGTAAATCTACGATTTGCAAGCACCAAATCTTAAATTTTTGGGAGCTTCGTCGGTTGAGGTTCGACCAGAGGGCTCCTCGTCTACAACGTGTTCTCTGCCTTCTTTGAACTGCTTATACAACTTCTAAATATTTCTTTCCGATATAGGAATGCTCAAAGAATGCCTTCTGCAACATTCTAAACTTTTCAGCAAACAAAATGTAATGCAAGTTCTTTGCACAATTAATTCAGACATTTCAAAAATCGTCGAAATCACTTTTAGCGTCTCACAAAGCCAAGCGTAACTCAAATAGTAATGAATATTTTGACGTGAAATTTCACACGGATGTCAAGAACAGTGCCAGCAACCTAAAAAAAAAAAAAATTTAAATTCCATAAGCCCCGAAATTTTAAATTGAAAATTGGTCTTACTTTTGAACACAGTAGTAGAAGGAATTTATTGCTTACATAAAAAAAAATTATGTAATAGTAAGTGTAAGTAAAAGTAGAATTTATTTGATTAAATCGAAAGAGAAATTTATAGTTTATAGTTCATAAACTTCCCATTTCATAAATCATTTATATCTATTTTAACTTTGCTCTATACCCATTTAGTGAATCTATGAATAAAAATAAACGATTTCTCAAAATCGTTCACATTCGTTCACTGCGTAAATAAATAAATTAGTTCAATTAAATTAAAATAAAAAAAATAAATTCACTGCCTAAATAAATACATTTCTATACATTTTATGATACCATTAATATCAATAATACCTTTATTGTAAATTAATTATTAAAAAAAAACAGTTTTATCTTCAAAGGTTTTAAAATAGTAGGAATTTATTGCTTACATAAAAAAATATGTAATAGTAAGTGTAAGTAAAAGTAGAAATTATTTGATTGAATCGAAAGCGAAATTTATAGTTCATAGTTCGTTTTTTAGTTCATAAATTTCTCATTTCATGAATCATTTATATCAATTTTAACTTTGCTCTATACCCATTTAGAGAATTTATGAATAAAAATAAAACGATTTTTCAAAATCTTTCACATTTACTGCCTAAATCAAAGCCCAAAAATTTATATAAAAGAAATTAAATTTACAAAAATCGACAGATAAACAAAAAATAAAAATATAAAAAGCTAACCTTCCATTATCTTTTATTTTAAAACTTTTCAATCCACTAAAAGATTTCGAAAAAAACCTCAGGATTTCAAACTAGAAATAAAAGAAGGGTCCAGATAGAAATGAGAAAAGCCTAAAGGAAGAAATAAAAAATAGAAAAAGGGAAAACAGAAAAGTAAGAGGGGAAAAAAAGGGAAGAAATAGGGAAAACCTCTTAGAGATAAGCCACTCCTAGCGAAAATGATCTCATTGAAGGAAACAAAATCAAGGTTTCAGCTGTTATATGTGAGAGAGGGAGAAGTTTATTCGTTTTCCTGGAACCGGGAAAATGGTATTCCGGAAAAGGCTCGCTTCAGAGAAACACTGGGATATATATCTCTCTTCCAGGATTTCTTGAAAAAAATTTGCATGAAATCTTTATAATGAGCTTTATTTCATTTTGAGGGAATGTTGTTATGATTTACGAGGTATTTACGTTTGCGTGTTGTGCTGATTAAATTGGATAATGTTCTAAATTGTATTTGTCCGTTTTTTCTTTCTGTGGTTGTAGATCTTGAAGGAAATTTATTTGACGAAAAATCGAGATAGTGATTATTGTAATTGGATTTCGAGTAAATTTCGAAGCTTAATTTTGATTTTGAGAGTTAATTTAATTAATTTAATCATACTTTTATATATTGATAGTTTAGTATTGAGTTTTTGAACGTCAAAAACATCAAAAATGCATCAAAATCATGCAATGAGATCATTTTCTCCAGGAATTGCTTATCTCTAAGAGGATTTCCCTATTTTTTCCCTTCCTCTCTCTTCTGTTTTTGTTTTTCCAGTTTTGGGCTTGTATATCATACTAGGATATAAAAGGCCTAAACGGGTAAATCATTAATTAATATTAATAAAAATTATTAATTTTAATTTAACTAATTTAATTATATTTTTAAAAAAAATTATCATTCAGTATTGAGTTTGAAAGCCAACATCAAAAGTCAAGCAATGAGATTATTTTCTAAAAAATTGCTAATCTCTAAGAGGATTTCCTATTTTTTTTCCCTTTCTTTCCCTTTTCCCTTTCGTTTATTTTTTTCCTATATTCCCTTTATCGTTCTTTTTTCCCCCTATAGGCCTTGTATATCATATCATGAGTATACTAATGCAAGATACAAAAATCGGGAATTTTGATGCTTAATGTAATTGTGATTTTAAATGATACCACTTTATTAAATTTGTAGGTTAATTTTATTTTATTTGAATTAATTTAATAATATTTTTTTAAAGATTTATAATTTAGTATTGAGTTTGAAGGCCAACATCAAAATGAGATCATTTTCTCCAGAAATTGCTTATCTCTAAGAGGATTTCCCTATTTTTTTTTTTGTCTTCCCTGTTGTGTTCTTTTTTTTTTTCCCCCATTTAGACCATGATTAATTTCACCCACTATACAGTAGTTGGGAATTTTGATAATTAATGTTAATATATTTTAAAATCAAATTAAATTTGCTTTAATATATTTGAAATTAAATTAAACTTTAATCTTTTAAATAATTCCAATTTATTAAATTTGCAGTTTAATTTTATTAATTAATTTAATAATATTTTTTAAAGATTTATAGTTTAGTATTCAGTTTGAGGCTCAACATCATGCAATGAGATCATTTTCTCTAAAAAATTGCGTATTGCTTATCTCTAAGAGGATTTCTATTTTTTACCATCTTATCTTATTAATTAATTAATTAATTAATTAATTAAATTATTCTTATTATTTATAATTTTTTTTAATAATAACATTTTACTATTAATTATAATCTTTATTAATTTTAATTTAATTAATATAATTATATTTTTTAAAGAGTTATAGTTTAGTATTGAGTTTGAAGGCTAACATCAAAATGTAATATGCAATGAGATAATTTTCTCCAGGAATTGCTTATCTCTAAGAGGATTTCCCTATTTTTCCCTTGCTTAGGCCTTGTATATCATACCATGATTAATCTCATCCCCGTTTGGGGAATTTTGATGCATAATGTGATTATGACTTTAAATGATCAATTAAATTTACCGGATAATTTTATTTTAATTTAATTATATATTTTAAAGTTATAGTTAGTACATAGTTAAGTTATAGTTTAGTTTGAGTTTGAAGACTCAAAATGTATCATAAAATGAGATTTTTTTTTTTCTCCAGGAATTACTTATCTTTAAGAGGATTTCCATTTTTCCTATCTTCTCTATTAATAAATTTGAAAGTTAATTTTATTATTTAATTTAATTTTTTAATTTAGTATTGAGTTTTTTTAAAGCTAACATCAAAATGTATCATGCAATGAGATCATTTTCTCCAGGAATTGCCTATCTCTAAAAGGATTTTGAGGCCCTGTATATCATACCATGATTAATCTCATCCAAGACACAATAGTTAGGAATTTTGATGCTCATATCTTTTTATTATTAACCAATTTTATTGTTATCTTAGTTGGTCAAATCTCGTTTAACAAAAATAAATTTGGTATGAGATATTGGGAAAGCCATATAAGCCGAAGAAAATGAAAGCTCGACCTATAAGACAACACAGTTGCCTATTTTTATTGCATCAGTCCCGAATTTTCTCCTTCCTTCCTTCTTCTAATTTCACACATATTTCATGTAAACGTGAAAGCATACATAAATAAAATCATATTGCAAATGAATGTTTATTTTAATTAAAAGGTTTGGAAAGAAAAGTTGTTTTTTTTGTAGTAGGCGATT
The DNA here is from genome assembly GCA_021605095.1 of Caerostris extrusa. Taxonomy (NCBI): domain Eukaryota; kingdom Metazoa; phylum Arthropoda; class Arachnida; order Araneae; family Araneidae; genus Caerostris; species Caerostris extrusa. The sequence goes on along the minus strand of BPLR01015959.1, from coordinate 15,128 downwards.
TAATAACTTATACTCTTACTCATTATCTTTCAATGCATTTTTTGTAGATGTCGCGGATTTCACACCAGAACAAGATCAGTTTTCCCACATAGCAAAAAAAGAACATCCAGAAATTACACCAAAATTTTCTATTATTAACCAATTTAATTGTTATTTATCTTAGTTGAAAGCCAAATCTCGTTTAACAACGAGAAATTCGGTATGAGAAATTGGTGAAGCCATAGAACTTCGCAGAAAATGAAAGCTCGACTTATAAGACAGCCCAGCTTTCTATCTCTATTGCATTAGCTCCGAATTTTCTCCTTTCCAGCCATGCGCAAAGGTGTACCTAATCGAAAGCTGTTATTGAAATGGTTTTTTTTTTTTATAATAGATTAATAAGTAACTTATATTCTTACTTATTATCTTTTAATGCATTTTTTGTAGATGTCGCGGATTTCACACCAGAACAAGATCAGTTTTCCCACATGGCAAAAAAAAAAAGAACATCCAAAAATTAAACCAAAATTTTCTATTATTAACCAATTTAATTGTTATTTATCTTAGTTGTTAGGCCAAATCTTGTTTAACAATAATAAATTTTGCGCCCAATAATTTTTTATTTTTATTTTGCTTGGGAAGCCATAGAACTTCGAAGAAAACGAAAGCTCGACATGAAATGCAAATTTTTTGTATGATAGTTTGCCATGGTTTTCACACCACATAGTAAAAAGAACATCCAAAAACTACACAATATTTTTCTATTATTAATCAATTTAATTGTTATTAATCTTAGTTGAAGGCCAAATCTCGTTTAACAACGTGAAATTAGGTATGAGAAATTGGGAAAGCCATAGAACTTCGAAGAAATGAAAGCTCGACTTATAAGACAGCACAGCTTTCTATCTCTTTTGCATTAGCCTCGAATTTTCTCATTCTTTCACACGTATTTCATGTAAATGTAAAAAGTATACATAAATACAATCATAATGCAAATTAATGTTTCTTTTAATTCCATGTTTTGTATAATAGGTGAATTAATAACTCATAAGATTACTTATTATCTTTCAATGCATTTTTTGTGAATGTTATGGATTTGACACTAGAACAGGAACAGTGCCCCACAGGACAAAAAGAACACCAGAAATTACCAATTACCAATATTTTTCTATTATTATTAACCAATTTAATTGTTATTTATCTTAGTTTAACAAGAACAAATCTCCTTTAACAACAATAAACTTGGTTTAACATTCAATATTAGAAATTTTGAAAGACATGGAACCTCGAAGTGAATGAATGTTCGATTTTAAGAACGTTCGATTTGCAGCCCAACTTTTTATCTCCATTGCATTCCCGATTTTTCTACTTCTTTGTCTTCTACTTTCCCGCATATTTCATGTAAATATAAAAGCATACATAAATAGAATCATATTGAAAATGAATGGTTATTTTAATTAAAAGGGTTTTATGATAAGCGAATTAATAACTTATCTTCTATCAAAGCATTATTTGTGGATGTCACTGATTTCACACCATAATCAGAAGTGTTTCCACATAGCAAAAAGAACTTCCAGAAACTATTTTTTTTCGATTATTAATCAAATTAATTGTTATTTAGCTTTGTTGAAGACCAAATCTTATTTAACAACAATAAATTTGATGTGTAACATTTAATATGAGAAATTGAGAAAACCATAGAAGTTCGAGGAAAATGAAGGCTCGACTTGAAATGAAAGTTTTTGTTGTAGGCAAATTAATAATTTATATTTTTACTTATTGACTTTCAATGCATTTTTTGTAGATGTCACGGGTTACACACCATAATCACAAGTGTTTCCACATAGCAAAAAAGAATTTCGAAAACAACCGATACCAATATTTTTCTATTATTAACCGATTTAATTGTTATTAATCTTAGCTGAAGGCCAAATCTCGTTTAACAACAATAAATTCGGTATGAGAAATTGGTGAACTTCAGAAGAAAATGAAAGCTCGACTTATAAGACAGCCCAGCTTTCTATCTCTATTGCATTAGCCCCGAATTTTCTCCTTCTGCAGCCATGCGCAAAAGGTGTACCTAATCGAAAGCTGTCATTTATTATTGTTCTGGTCTGCTTTTCGATTATTAAAACATTCGTCATCGATTCTTCTGCTCCATTTCGCGAATGAGATCGCCTCTTCGAATTTAGAGGCAAGCCGCTGGCAACGCTCGGTCGATTGGATATCGTCTGCAGTTTCCAGTTTATCTTCTTCTTCTACTTTGATTGCTTCTATAGCTTTTAAAGTTTGTTCTTTTTTATTTTCTCTCTCTTCACTGCAGACGTATATAGTTTTATTAGTAGTTAACTTTTGTTGCTGAAACAGAGAATAGTATTGAAAAGTAATTCTGTTCTTGTTTCGTTGATGAATCGGCATAGTTTGAAAGCATTTTGTTATCGAATTATTATAGAAAGAAAGTATATAAGATTGGCTATATGCTATTAAGTGGGGGATAACTGAGCTTAACAAACTGCCTGCAAACTATTCGGAGCAAACTGAACCAGAATCAAACTACTTATATTCGAAACGAAGCCTAACTAGATTAATTGAAAATTTTATATATACATTACAGTCTCCCTATGTTAAAAAATGTATGATTTTGCAATTCTTTTATAATAAACCATATTTGATTGATTATATACTATTTAATTCTTATTAGAATAAATTTGTATTTACACTTTTTCTTCTAGCAATGAAAAAAGATCCACTTCCTGTACAATGAACAAATTCCTCTTAATCAACCATCTGAATTTTCCAGAACTATTTTTCTCAGCCTTCCTCATTAATTATCGAAAAAATTAAGATATTATCTATCATTCTGCATTGAAAATTCAGAGTACTACGTGATAATCCTCATCTCAAATTGAGTACTACGTGATAATCATCATCTGAAATTGAGTACTACTTGATAATCATCAACTGAAATTGAGTACTACGATAATCCTCATCTCAAATTGAGTACTACTTGATAATCATCATCTGAAGTTGAGTACTACGTGATAATCCTCTTCTCAAATTGAGTACTACGTGATAATCCTCATCTCAAATTGAGTACTACGTGATAATCATCATCTGAAATTGAGTACTACTTGATAATCATCAGCTGAAATTGAGTACTACGTGATAATCCTCATCTCAAATTGAGTACTACGTGAAAATCCTCATCTCAAATTGAGTACTACGGGATAATCCTCATCTCAAATTGAGTACTACTTGATAATCCTCATCTCAAATTGAGTACTACGATAGTCCTCATCTCAAATTGAGTAATACGTGATAATCCTCATCTCAAATTGAGTACTACTTGATAATCATCATCTGAAATATAGAGTACTAGTCAGCCAAGATCGAAAATTGAAAATACTGTTAGTACTTCATTACCCCAAATTCAGAGTACTACTTTCCATTCATCATCTCAAATTTAGAGCATACTAAACCAGCCAGAATCGCAATTGAAAATGCTACTTGTACTTCATCATCACAAATTCAGAGTACTACAAGTCAACCAGTATCGAAAAAATTGAAAACACTACTAGTCATTCATTTTTTCAAATTCAGAGTAGTGCTAATCATCATCTCAAATTTAGAGTACTATAAATCAGCCAGCATCGCAATTGAAAATACTACTTGTCCTTCATCATCCCAAATTTAGAGTACTGCAAGTCATCCAGTATCGAAAATTGAATATATTACTAGCCATTCATTATCCCAAATTAAGACTTTGAGATGATTACTGAATCATCTCAAATTTAGAGTACTATAAATCAGCCAGCATTGAATCAAATGGATAATATTACTTGTCCTTCATCATCACAAATTCAAAGTATAACTTGCCATTCAACATCCCAAATTTAGAGTACTACAAGTCATCCAGTATCGAAAATTGAATATATTACTAGCCATTCATTATCCCAAATTTAGATTACTACTTTGAGATGATTAATGAATCATCTCAAATTTAGAGTACTATAAATCAGCCAGCAACAAAATTGAAAATACTACTTGTCCTTCATCCTCAAATTAAATTACTAGAGTACTGCAAGTCATCCAGTATCGAAAATTGAAGATATTCATTATCCCAAATTAAGATTACTACTTTGAGATGATTAATGAATCATCTCAAATTTAGAGTACTATAAATCAGCCAGCATCGCAAATTGAAAATACTACTTGTCCTTCATCATCACAAATTTAGAGTACTGCAAGTCATCCAGTATCGAAAATTGAAGATATTACTAGCCATTCATTATCCCAAATTAAGATTACTACTTTGAGATGATTAATGAATCATCTCAAATTTAGAGTACTATAAATCAGCCAGCATTGAATCAAATTGATAATATTACTTGTCCTTCATCATCACAAATTCAAAGTATAACTTGCCATTCAACATCACAAATTTAGTGTACTATAAGTCATCTAGCATCGCTAATTGAAAGTACTATTTGTCATTCAGCATCGAAATTCAGAGTACTACTTGCCATTTGACGTCTTAAATACTTATTACTATTTGTTATTCCTCATTATTTTCAAATTATCTACAAGGAACTATCAAAGATATCTCATCTTTGCTAGTACTCCATTCTTATTTTATTTATTGAATAGATAGATGCATCTAGATTTTTTTTTTTATACAACCCAAAACAACAATCGTTGTAATTGAATTAACCAATTTTCCTAGATCAACAAATTGTAATTTTTCTTTAAGTTTTAATCCGTTTTCTTATTCCACCCCATCAATAAACGACCCATCATATAAGATTATATCAATATCAATTACATTTTCCATTTGTAATTGCATTATTTTTTTAACCAGAAAATATATGCAATCTAATGATTTTTTTAATTTATTTTTAAATTTAATTTACTATTAAAAGTGATAAAATTTTTCCAATCAGTCAAAAAAAATAATATTTTCTTAATTTATTTTTTGAATAGAATCAATTATTTTCTTGATTTTTAAATAGAACACAAAAACAGTTATACATCCTCAATTTGCTCAGTAACCATCTTTTAATTCAACCTTTTCCTTTACTAAAATACTAAATATATCATTCAACATTTTAATGCAAACTTTCCAGAAAATGTTATGTTATTCAAAAGTAAAAAAAAAACTAACTATGAAGAAATTTCTAGGTTACTCTAATCAATCCAAAATCACTTAAAATTGAATCAACTGCACTACTGGATTAACTACCTCCAATTCAAGTATCCAACAACACCAACATTTCAAATATCATTTAATTCAATTCTTCATAAAATCTATCTGAATTCCTTCAATCAGTTCAACACATTTAACGCATAAATAGAATTCAACAACACTCTAGGCCATCCACCTTCAAATCAAGAAGCTTACAGCAGCAACATTTGATAAATAATCTAGTTTAATTCTATCATCTGAATTTCTTCAATCAATTCATTACACCCATTGTATAAATAGAATTGATCAATATTCTTGAATTATTCACCTTCAAACCAATTAACTGGCAAATCTATCACCTGAATTTCTTCAATCAATTCATTGGCGTAATGAATCAATTCATTGTGTGAATTTGATTAACCCCCATTCTTGATTATTCCCCAAATCTCAAAAGCAATATTTAATCGATCATCAAGTAGAACTCTATCATCTGAATTTCTTCAATCAATTCGTTATGTAAATGGAATTAATCACCTTTCATGGACTATTCTCCCTCAAAACAATTAGCTGGCAACAGCTATTATTTTTATCATTACATTAAACATTAATATATTTATAATTTTAACATCTTTATCATCACATCGGAGTTTCTTCAATCAATTCAATTTGTTCGTATAGCTATCAATTACCCAACACTGGATCAACAGAACACAGTTCGACTGTATATCCACACATTCTCATTTCAGTCATCCTCTTATTTCCTCCCAACAATTACTTACAGATTAAACACACACTTCTCATTGCAAACTTTCCAAGGAAAAAAACATCTCGACATTAGAGAATGTTTCATTTTTGCCCACTCTGTCATTCGAAAGTAATCTACTAAAAAGATGCACATGAAAGAAAACCAGCTAACATGCTGCATTTGAAAGGATACACTGAAAGGAAACTCCTATCATAAAACTATGCATCTATAAATGTATTAAAAGATACATTTGGAAGAAAACCCACCATCTCTAAAAGATACGTCTGCAACTACATTAAAAAGATGCATTTGTTAGAAAACTACCATCATAAAAGGTACATCCATCCGAAAATGTACTACAACTGAATTTTTCAATCAATCCGAAACATCGATCGCTATAAAATGAATGAACCAACAGTCCTGGATCAACCACCTGAAAATAAAACGACCCACAACAAATCACCATACAACATTATTTCATTGATCATCTTATTCAGTTACATCTATCTGAATTTCTTCAATCAATTCAACACATTCAACGTATAAATAGAATTCAATAACACTGAGTCATCTATCTTCAAATCAAAGCCTAGAGTTCAACTAGTTAATCAATAATCTAGTTGAACTCTACCATCTGAACTCCTTCAATCAATTCATTACTCTCATCGTATAAATGAAATTAATCAACATTCTTGGATTGCTCATCTTCAAATCAAGAAGCAAGCAGCAATAACGTTTGTTTAATAATCTGGGTGAACTCTATCTTATCATACATTTGAATTTCTTCGATCAATTCAACACATTCAACGTATAAATAGAATTCAATAACACTGAGTCATCTATCTTCAAATCAAAGCCTAGAGTTCAACTAGTTAATCAATAATCTAGTTGAACTCTACCATCTAACTCCTTCAATCAATTCATTACGCTCATCGTATAAATGAAATTAATCAACATTCTTGGATTGCTCATCTTCAAATCAAGAAGCAAGCAGCAATAACGTTTGTTTAATAATCTGGGAACTCTATCTTATCATACATTTGAATTTCTTCAATCAATTCATTGTATCGACAATATAACTAGTATCAACCAACACTCTTAGAACATCAGCCAACAGTTCGACCATAAATCCTCACACTGTCATTTCATTGACTCAACAATTACTTACAGATATTCTTAATCTACTTACAGATCTTCACATTCCTATTCTCAGTGCAAAATTCCCAAAGAAAAATATTTTCGGACACCGGAGACTGTCTCATTTCTGGCCACTCTGGCATTCGGAAGTAATCTACTAAAAAGATGCACATGAAAAGAAACTAGCTAGCATGCTGCCTTTGAAAAGATACACTCCTATCATAAAACGATGCATCTACAAATGTATTAAAAAGATACATTTGGAAGAAAACCACCATCTCCAAAAAGATTTGATAGAAAACTACCATAATAAAAGATACATGTATCCGAAAACGTACTAAAAGGATACAACTAAATTTTTTTCAATCGATGGCTATAAAACGAATGAACCAACAACCCTGATCAACCACCTGAAAGTCAAACGACCCACAACAACCACCATACACCCTTATTTCATTGACCATCTTATACCCTCCCATCAATTACCAAGAAATTAAGTACAACCCCCTCCCCATTCGTCAAGTCAATGCAAACTTCCCAGAAAAAGACACCCGACTTCAGCTAAGAAGAACGTCTCATTCCTGCGACGTCCCCAACCGAAGTTAATCTCCTAAAAGGATACCCAATTTCTTCATCCCCGATGAATCCAATCTGTCGTCTGCCCACCCCTCCTGCCCGTCACATCAAAGTCCTCACACTTTTTGCCTTCGCTGACTGCAACTGATCTTGAGTAATCCACATATCAGTTGCTCGGCAATTAATTTCCTCTCTCCCCCGGTTGTGTGCGCGGTAATGACATGGACGTTGCTGTGGATCTGAAACGTAATCAACGAACCACCCCCAGGGTACGCCAGGGCACGTTTTAACGAGGGTGGTGGGGGTTCGAAGGGGGTTGAAGACACAGTTCGTTCTTCGAGGCACTGCTTGTGTGTAAGCAAACTTTGGGTTCTAAACTCACTCCCTCTTTTCGATTATTCAAAGATAAAAGTGTGGGTTTTTTTTAAACTGCATGATTTTGACTGCATTGTTAATTTATTTTATTTGTTATACACCGTAGAGTAATATTATTTCCAATATAAAAGGACATTTGATTGTACACAAGCAACTTTTACATATTATATTTTCCAATATAAAATTACATTTGATTGTACATAAGCAACTTTTCTTACCATGAGTAATATTTTCAATATAAAAGGACATTTGATTGTATATACACAACTTTTGCTTACCATAGAGTATTATTATTTCAATCCAAAAGGAATTCATCGTACATAATCAACTTTTACATATCGTAGAGTAATATAATTTCTAATAAAAAATAACTTTTGATTGCACATAAGCAACTTTTGAGTAATATAATTTCCAATATAAAAGAACATTTGATTATACCGTAAAGTAATATTATTTAAATATAAAAGGACATTTGATTGTACATAAGCAACTTTTGTTTACCATAGAGTAATATTATTTCCAATATAAAAGGACATTTGATTGTACATGAGCAACTTTTACATACCGTAGAATAATATACTTTCCAAAAAAGGACATTTAATTATGCATAAGTAACTTTTTGCTTAATATAGAGTAATGTAATTTTCAATATAAAAAGGGCATTTGATTGTATATAAAAAAACTTACATGCCATAAAGTAATATTATTTCAATATAAAAGGACATTTTATATTACATAAGCAACTTTTGTATACCATAGAGTAATATAACTCTCAAAATAAAATGAGTTTAATTAAAAGAAACCTGGTTGTACCTAAGCAACCTTGACTTCAGAAGAGCTTCTCTTTCGGTAATTCAAAATTAAAAAAAGTTTTTCTTTTTAACTTTTTGAGTACATTATTATTTTATTTTATATGTTGTATTCTATGGCGTAATACAACAACTTCCAAGTAAAAGACACAGTCAATGCTCAAAATAAAAATGAATTTAATTAAAAGAAACCTGGTTGTACCTAAGCAACCTTTTTGACTTCAGAAGAGCTTCTCTTCCGGTAATTCAAAATTAAAGAAGTTTTTCTTTTAACTTTGTGAGTACATTATTATTTTATTTTATATGTTGTATTCTATGGCGTAATACAACTTCGAAGTAAAAAGACACAGTCAATGCTCAAAAATAAAATGAATTTAATTAAAAGAAACCTGGTTGTACCTAAGCAACTTTTGACTTCAGATGAGCTTCTCTTCGGTAATTCAAAATTAAAGAAGTTTTTCTTTAACTTTTTGAGTACATTATTATTGTATTTTTATATGTTGTATTCTATGGCGAAATACAACTTCCAAGTAAAAGACATCCGGTTGTTTGCTAGAAATCTTCGTATTAACAAAAATATCTCTATTTCAATTATTCAAAAGAGTTTTTAAAACCATTTGAATTCATTATTATATTATTTTACATGTAATACAGCATAGAGCTATACGACTACCAAAATAAAAGACATCAGATTATATGTAAACATTCTTTGGTTTCAGAACTGATATCTTTCGATTGTTCAAAAATGAAGGTTTTTTTTTTTTTTTTATTTTAACCTTTTCAAAGAATTATTATTTTATTTTACATGTTGTACATCATGTTGTAATATAACTTTTAAAGTAAAAAGACATCCGGTTGTATGCTAGAAATCTTCATAGCAAAAAAATAATAATAAATAAATAAATAAATAACTCAATTTCAACTATTCAAATAGTTTTTCAAATAACGTAAGAGGCGCATAAATAAGATTCTACAAGTTAAAAATAATATTGAAGTTAATATATGCTCAAACAATATATTATTGAAAATAAATGTACTATATTCATATATTCATATACTATACTCATTCATATTGAAAATCAAAAACTCAAACAATAAGATAGTTCACACATTGAACATGATTAATAAAAACTCAAAACAGATCCTCAATATGGAATGGTGCACTACAAAAATTTTCAAACTCGATTTTCTTGCAATGCATTCCAAGAATAATTAAAAATCCAATAATATGTCACCAAGTATTAAAAATTCTACTGTAAATCATAAAATGGTTAATATGTCAATATAATTAATGAAAATTCAAATTCACCTCCTACCACATATTAGTGTGATACGAATCATTTTAAATTTAACTTTCTTTTTCAACCCATCTTAAATGTTGATTTTCTCCTAATCACATGAACAGAAATTAAAAGAAAATTCAAATGCCATACATTCACCAGCATTCAAGTAAAATAAATTTTGAATGAACGTATGAATGATTCGTAATAATTTCTTACTAACGAATGATTCTCAATAATTTAGTAATGAACAATTCGCAATAATTCACTAATGAATGATTCGCAATAATTTACTGATGAATGATTCGTAATAATTTATTAATGAACGTATAGTAATAATTTATTAATGAACGATTCGTAATAATTTACAAATGAACGATTCGCCATAATTTAATGAATTATTCGTAATAATTTACTAAGGAACGATTCGTAATAATTTTACCAGAAAGATTCACAATAATTTACTTATGAATGATTCGCAATAATTTACTAATGAATGATTTGTAATAATTTACTAATGGAAGATTCGTAATAATTTATTAATGAACGATTCGTAATAATTAACTAATGAATTATTTGTAATAATTTACAATGAACGATCTTCGCAATAATTTACTAATGAAAGATTCGTAATAATTTAGTAATAAATGTTTCTCAATAATTTACTAGAACGATTCGCAGTAATGTAATGAACGATTCGTAATTTTACGAATGAATGGTTCGAAACAATTTACTAATGAAGCATTCGCAATAATTTACTAATGAACGATTCGTAATAATTTATTAATGAATGATTCGCAAATATTTATTATTGAAAGATTGGTAATAATTTGCGAATAAACGATTCGAAATATTTCACTAATGAATGATTCATAATAATTTACTAATGAACGATTCGTAATAATTTAGTTATGTATGATTCAAACACCACTAATGAACGATTCGCAATAATTTATTAATGAAGGATTCGTAATAATTTACTAATGAACGATTCGTACAATTTTTACTAATGAACGATTTGCAGTAGTTTACTTATAAATGTTTCGTAATAATTTACTAACGAACGATTCGTGTTAGAAAAGCCAAATTGACTGTTTGTCATTGATTAGCACATTACAAAAATCACTTGAAATTCAATTTTCTTTCCCAATCAATTTCCGATTGTTTACTTCTACCGAAAAGCACTCATAGAAAAGAAAGCAAAAACGAAAATCCAGATCCAACCAGCCCGATTTTCACCACATTTACTGCATTCCATCCACCCCTGCTTCAAAGGCAAGCGAACAAACAAAATAATCCTTTTTCTAATTCCATCCGCTTTTTATTCGGGGAATGCCAGAAACACTGGGCAGCTCTTATTACGCAAGAGGGGCGCCCAAATCACGCAACTCCGAGGGACGGGTGCTAATGGGGCGTTCTCTTCGATCGCTCCTCGGGCGGTCTGTACCCCTGGGGTTTGCCGACTCCCCGTTCGAAATGGATGATACTGGGGCACGAATTGTATAGTATGAGACCCGCAACCTTAAATGGGGAGAGATCCCAGCCCCACTGGAACCATGGAAAAGAGTGTTATAAAAGTTGGATGGTTATTGCCTCTCACATTCTTAAAGTTAGTGAAAGTCAAAGGGTGGACAATGGGCTATATCTTGGTTCATTTAGAGCAGTTAGAAAAAGAACTCCCAAAAAAAAAAAAAGGTTCGAAAGGAACTAGTAAGCAAACGCATACCTTTCTTTTTTTTTTTTTATAGAAAAAATTTTTGAATTATGAATTACATTGAGATAAATTCAAATTCTTGGTATCCGTGGCAGCATTCATGCGAAATTCAAATTCACTTCTTTCATATTCGAGTCAGCGATCACGAAAATACATATTCTTCTGTTCATATCCATTGGAACATTCACGAGAAATTCGGAATTCTTCTCTTTGGTATTTGTGGCAACATTCAAGAGAAATTCAATTTATGAAATTCAGTCCTTTGTTATCACTGGCAGCATTCATGAGAAATTCGAATTCTTCTTTGGTATCAGTGGCAGCATTTAGGTGAAATTCAAATTTTTATTTTAGTATTCGTGGCAGTATTCACTTGTATTCATGAGAAATTCAAATTCTTCTGAATTCTCCTTTTCTTGCTATCGGTGTCAGCATTCAAGCAAAAATACAAATTCTTCTCTTTGGTATCGATAGCACCATTCACTAGAAATTCCAGTTCTTCACTTTAGTATCCGATGGAGCACTCACGAAAATTCAAATTCTTCTCTTGGTATCGTGTCAGCATTCACCGAGAAGTTCAAATTCTTGTTATTAATTTTCTGGGTAGTTCAATAATAGAGAGAAATATATCATTTAAAAATTTAGGCTATTTCATTTCATTTTTAGGACTAACGCACCACCGTCTACAAGAAAGTCAGCTTTTTAGATTATTTTAAGACTGCTATTTATACAAACCTGTCCGAACTCGAACTCAATGTTAACCTAAGGGAATCTTTGATTAACTAACTATGGCTAACTATTTTCCAATAATATGATATGTAAATGTGGACCTGAAAATTATCTTAAAAGAAGTTTCAAATAATGAACATAGTTGGCTCAAATGATCCTATAAAGAAGTGTTCATCAAATTTGGCTTACAAAACTATCATGCAAAATCGTAAATACCCCTCATATTGAAACAATAACCACAATAGAAATTGTGAAAAGAGACTTTTCTTTATTCTAGACAGAGTCATTTATATTGGTGTTAGAATTCTTCGTGTATTCACATAAGATTACCTTGCTAGACTTAAATGGAATAGGAATATAAATAATAAAATTAAAGAATTTTTCATGAATGTGTCTACTGATACCAAAGAGGAGAATACGAATTTTCAGAATGCTGCCATGGCTACAAAAAGAGGATCTGAATTTCTTGTGAATGCTGCCACAGATATCGAAGACGAGAATACGAATTTCTCGTGAATGCCGCCACAGATATCAAAGACGAGAATACGAATTTCGTGAACGCCATGGCTAGAAAAAGAGGAGAATACGAATTTCCGCGAAACGCCGCCACGGATACTAAGAAAGAGCATTGAATTCTCATGAATGCTGCCATGAATACCAAAGATGGAATACAAATTACGTGAATGCTGCCATGGATGCCAAAGAGGAAAATTCTGAATTTTTCTCAATTTAACTTAACTTTATAACCTAATTTACTTTAATTTTTAGAGATATTTAACATGTTGAAATAAAAGTACTAGATTTTTACTTTTTTTCAATTTTAATCTATATTTTTATGTTTATATATATATATATATACACTCAAGAGCCAAAACATTATGACCACCAGTCAATAACGAGTTGCCCCACCTTTTTGACGCGCAACACGGCTTCAACCCGCCATTGGCATGGATGCCACAAGTCTCGGTAGATGGCCGGAGACAGATTGTACCAGATGTTTAAGTTAACGGTCACGCAAAATCCGAGATATTGCGAATTGGTGAATCCCAAATGTGTTCTATCGGATTGAGATCCCGGTGAGTTAGGCGGCCAAGACATTAACTGAATTCAGCATCATGTTCCTGGAACCACTCCAACACAATTTTAGCCTTGTGGACAAGGGAGTTGTCCTGCTGGAACATTCCATTTCCAGCTGGAAAACAGAGGCCATGTAAGGGTGCAACTGGTCAGCAATGATGTTCAGATACCCTGGGGTAGCATTCCAGGTCTGCTCTACCACAACCACGGGGTCCCAGAGACGCCCCAAAAGAACGTCTCCCAAAGCATAATACCGCCACCACCGGCCTGTGTGTATGACGTACTGTACATTGAGGGAGCAACTTTTTTCGCCTGAAGACGGAGTATCCTGACACGGCTATCGGCGTGAGGAATGATGTAAAACCGTGATTCATCTGACCAGACAACTCTCTCCCCACTGACGGCGGACCAGTCACGATGTTCCCGGCCCAGCGCAGGCAGTTGGCGATGGCGCTTGGTCAGCAAAGGCACACCAGTGTATGTTTGCTGCAGCCCCCATATCCAACAGAGTCCGCTGAACAGTGTGCCTCCGATACTATCCTACTTTGGCCCCATTGTATTGGGCTGGCAGCTGAGCCACTGTCTGGCCTGATTTTGCTTCACCATGTGAGACAGTCTCCGACGACCTTTTTCTTTGATAGCGTGTGGACGTCCAACACCATGTCGTCTACTGCTGGTTTCACCGTCATTCATCCACTTTTGCATAAGTACTAACAACTGTAGATCGCGAACAACCCACGAGTCGTGCAGTTTCGAAATACTTGTTCCGAGCCTTCGAGCCATTACACCCGGGCCCTCTATGAAAGTCGCTTAGATCCGCAGCCTTCCCATCACACACAGAAGTAAGTGAAAGAATGATTCTTCAGACTTCCAGCAGCAGTTAAATACCACTTCCATCTGATCACCTTGCCTTCCACGTCATCCAGGCGAGTTCATTGCAAATGGGTGGTTATACTGTTTTGGCTTGAGTGTATATATATGTATTAATATCAAACATGCTGAAGTGATAGAAACAGATACTAGATTTTTATTATTTTTAATTTAGAATTATAATATATATATATTATAATTCTAAACTGCTACTCCTACACTGCTGTGTCCAAAAAGTAAGACCAATTTTTAATTTAACCCCGTGGCATATGGATTTTAAATTTTTTTCTTCTTTTTAGGTTACTGACACTGCCTGGCTGGCACTGGCTATTCTTGACACCAAAGGAACACTCCGGGGACACCGTTTTGAATCGATTGAAGTGATTCAACGTGAATCGCCGCGCGCTTTGGAAGACCATCCTTGCCGATGGCCTTTTAGCGTGCATTGAGGATTGGAAAAAAGGTGGCATAAGTGGATGCCCAGCCTCGGAGGGGATTGCTTTTGGATGCGATGAAATAAATTTGAAAGAATAAATAACGAGTTTTTGAAAAAAAAATAATTTGTTTTACTTTTAGGCACAGTAGTATACAATAAATGTGTATTATCATCAACTATGTTAAAATGAAGGAAGCAAGTACTAGATTATCTTTCATTTAT